>VZQC01012005.1:2054785-2296034 GCA_009823505.1 Rhizomys pruinosus | reverse complement strand
AAAAAAAAAGTCAGAGTGTATCTTATTGTAGGTGTTACAATAATTTTGTTTGTTACTACAATTCTTTTTTATAGGAATTAGTACTAGCAGAACAATATAATTTTCCTTGATTCTGCTTGTGCATTATTAGTTCCCAGTACCATTCATTTCTCAGAATTTTATAGACTTTTATAGTTCCTTCAGATCCTGTATCACTTTAGAATTCATTTCTGTATATCTGTGAAAAAGTTTAGGATTTTTTTAAAGACAAAATCTGCCTGTAGCCCCAGCTAGCCTGGAAATTACTATGTAGACCATGCTGGCCTTGAACTCAGAGATCCACCCACCTTTACTTCCTGAGTCCTAGAATCAAAGGCCCCCACCACCATCCCTGGCATTCCATGGAATCTTTACACAGTATTGAATGTCATGGCCACTGTCTTCCCATTTACATCTCCTTTGTTTGCCTTTATGCTCAGTCCAAGTGGTTTTCATTGCTGTAGGCTTAATATATATATATTTTTTATTTATTTCTGTATGTGTATGAATGTACTGTCTGCATGCAGGTTTGTGCACCCATGTCTTGCAATGCCACGGAGGTCAGAGGAGGGTGTCGGATTCCCTTGGAACTGGAGTTCTCCTGGAATTGGAGTTTCAGATGGTTCTCGGCCACCATGTGGGTTCTGGGGTTCAAACCCAGGTCCTCTGTAAGAGCAGTCAGTGCTCTTAACCACTAGGCCATCTCTCCAGCCCAGAAGGATATATTTTGTTTACACACATTCCTGTCACTCTGTAATTCCTTGCATTGATCACATGAGATTTCTCATGTCATACCTTCTAATTGAAGTTTCTGCATTGCCATTGTCTATAAGCAGGTGAGCTCTTTTATCCTGGAATGAAAGCTGTAAAGATGGTAGCCAGTGCATTACATTCTGGGAAATGATTTTTCTCAGTTTCATTTCAGATGATAAAATTCTGATTAACACAGGGATTGTACTGAAATATGAAAAAAATAAAAATTCCAGCTTGAAGTTAGAAATAATCTTAAATATACTCATAAATATGCTTTCTGGAAAATAACAGCATAACTTACATAGTAGACTGTAGCCAGAGAATGCTAGTACTGTGAAGTAAGGTGTGTATTAACTGGATAGCTTGAGTCACTGTAGGGTGTATTGGTTCTTCAAATATGATGATGCACATCATAAGTTCATGCCATACTTCATAATATAAAAGTAAGATAAATATAATAATAGAGTCATCTATTATTATCCATGGGCACTTTCTTTGTGGGAAATGTGAGAATCAGAAAATGGTGGAAATAATTTAAACTAATTTAACTTTTCTTTGGTATTTGGTACTCTGGATTCTTGACTCTATTTTCCCTGTAGAACAAGGTTTTATATCTTTATTCCTGCAACCTATAATGTTTTCATCTCTCTTTCCCTGTGGTGCTGAATCAGTCCTTTCTCTTGGTAGTGAGTTATCTGTCTAATGGTGTCATTCAAACCATTATATTCTTTTGGTATATAAACGGTGTAAGGAAACTGTTTATAAAGGGAAAAGATTCCCAAGTTGTTTTTTTTTGTAATTTTATTTTTTATGTGTATGAATGTACTGTCTGCATGTAGGTTTGTGCACCCGTGTCGTGCAATGCCTCGGAGGTCAGAAGAGGGCATCAGATTCCCCTGGAACTGGAGTTAAAAATCATTCTCAGCTGCCATATGGGTGCTGTGATCCAACCCAGATCCTCTCCAAGAGCAGTCAGTGCTCTTAACTGCTAGGCCATCTCTCCAGTTGAGTACATTTTTAAAAATGTAGTCAACTATTCTCACATACTTAGAAGAAATAGGCAAGTACCTGTATTTTTGTAATTAAAATACAGATTAATAGAAGATAAACACCACATTCCTGGATGAAAATTGGATCCTGGGAACAACTAATGTGGAAATACAAAATTTCTTAGACTGTAATGAAAGTGGAATACACAACTTTACAAAAATTTAGAAAAACAATGACGGCACTTCTAAGAGGTCAATTTATAAGATTAACTACCTGCAACTGAGTATTAGGCACAAGTCATAATAATAAATTACTGGGGGCTGGAGAGATAGCCTAGCGGGTAAGAGCACCGACTGCTCTTGCAGAGGACCCAGGTTTGATCCCCAGCACCCACATGGTGGCTGAGAACCATCTTTGACTCCAGTCCCAAGGGAATCTGACTCCCTCTTCTGACCTCCAAGGCATTGCATGACATGGGTGCACAAACCTACATGCAGACAGTATATTCATACACATAAAAAAAAATAATAATAAATTACTGGGCAGGTGTGGTTCTGCATGCCTTTATTCCTAGCACTTGGGAGGCAGAAGCCTGCACATATCTGTGAGTTCAAGGGCAGCTACATCTTCAGTTCCAGGACAGCTGGGACTACAGTGGTATCTTGTCTGAAAAATAAATAAAAATAAATAAATAAATAAATAAATAAACAAACCAGCAGAAAGCCTTGGAAAATCATTAACAGTAAAACAGCCAAAAGAGTTGATTAGAAGAGATAACTAAATTTAAGGCTGAGATTATGAAATTAGAAAAGCATAAACATACAAAGTGTCAATGACATGAAAATTTGAGCTGGGCAGTTCGGCTGTAACTAGAAAATGTACAATAAGGGCTGGGGAGATGGCCTAATGGTTAAGAGCACCGACTGCTCTTGCAGAGGACCCGGGTTCGATCCCCAGCTCCCACATGGTGGCTGAGAACCATCTGTAACTCCAATTCCAGAAGAATTCCAGTTCCAGGCCGGCATTGTACGACATGGGTGCACAAACGTACATGCAGACAGTACATTCATACACATAAATAAATAAATAAAATTAAACAAAAGAAAATGTACAATAAGTAATAACTATGTGCTTATAGTCAGCCTGTAAGTTTTAAGTCAAAATAGTATAAATAATTAAGCACAGCCTTAAGAAACCAATGAATGTGAATAATTTAATAAAAGGAAAAAAAATGATGCCAGGTGCCATGGCACATGAGTTTATTCCTAGCACTCAGGAGGCAGAGACAGGCAGATCCCTTTGAGTTCAAGGCCAGCTACATCCTGAGTTGCAGGACAGGTGGGAATACAGGGAGATCCTGTCTCAAAAAGACCAAAATAATAAATAAATAAATAAATAAATAAATAAATAAATAAATAAAGCCAAGAAAGCCTTGGAAAACCAAAAAACATAAAAAAACAGTTGATGATGGGGAGGGGTGTGGAGAGATGGCTCAGCAGAACCGGGTTCAATTGCCTGCACCCACATGGTGGCTAAGAACCATCTTTAACCCCAGTTCCAGGGTAATCTGATGCCCTGTTCTGACCTCTGTAGTTTGGTACACGACATGGGTGCACCAACCTACATGCAGACAGTATACTCATACACGTAAAAAAATAATAAATTAAAAATTCAAAAAATAATAGTTAATGGGAAAAGATAAGTCAATTCAAGGCTGAAATAGAGAAATAGAAAAGCATAACAAGTATAAAGAATCAATAAAATGAAATTTTGGGCGAGGCAGTGTGAATAACTAGTACAAGAACTAAATATCTTTGCACTTATAGTCAGCCTGTAAATATTAATTCAAACAGAGCCTTAAGAAAACAATTAAATAGAATTAAAAAATTAAAAACAAAGAATCCAGTCATCGTGGCATATGCCTTTAATACCAGCACTCTGGAGGTAAGGATCAAGTCCACCCTGGTCTACAAAGTGAGTTCCAGCCCAACTGTTGCTCCATGGGGATATGGACTCAAAAACACCAAGAAAAAATAAATCTCCCCCCAAAAAAAAGAGAAAAAAGTCAAAGAAAAAAGTCTAGGACAAGAAAGATACAACAGAGAATTCTACCAAAACTTCAAAAAATGATCAGGCTAGATGTTTATCCAATGACTGCAACTGAAGGAATCAACCTGAGTGAGGCAACTGAAACTCAGAAAGACAAATATCAAGTATTCTGTCCTTCAGCTGGGTGCTAGCTTTGAAATTTTAGATACTCGAAATTTCAGAGTGGTCAAGAAAGTAGTAAATGGCCATAGGAGGGTGAGTAGGTTAAGGCTTCTTAAGACGGGCGGGTGAATTTAGGTTATTTGGATATTTAGGTTATTTGGATATTTAGATATTTGGGTTGAGATTGGACCATTAGACTAAGATGGTTAAATGAAGTGGGGAAAGGAAGACAGGTCAGAGGTGAGATTATAGGGAGGGATGAGTAAAACTAAAGGGCAGCTATTGTTCTGCCTATAGATTAATGCTTCTTTCTCCTGAGAAGATTCTTTATGCAGTAGATGATGTTTAACATTAAACCCCTCAACTGTGCAAAATGCAAAGTACAAGAGTCTTCTGAGCACTTATATCAAATGTCTGGATCTAAAGGCTCTGCCTCCTGAGTGCGGGGTTTAAAGTGGTGTGCCACCAATTGAATTATATTTCTATACTATTTTTATTTGTTTATTTATTTAATTATTTTATTTTATTTTATTTTTTTTTGCAGATACAACAGTGTAAATATAATTTGTCTTCATGAGTCTGGACTAGAAAGAAATTTCTCAAATGAGATATGGCTTTACAATTGCTCAATAAAGAGATAGTTACACTGGTCTGCATAAATACAAGACTCACTAGTTTATTAAAATTATGATGAAGGGACTAAAAAGGCAAGCCGGAGACGAGACATGGTATTGTCACACATGTACCTTGGAAGGGGTCGTGTATAGTGTATACATTTCTATGGGGCTGGGATGAAGCTCAGTGGAAAACCATGTGCAAGGTCCTGGGTTCAATTCCCAGTGCACATATACATATGTGGATGCACGCACACACAGAAACATATATTCACAGACATGCATAGACACCGAAACATATGTCTACAAGCACACACATGTCTACATGCACACATTCACACACAAAAAAGGTCCATACATTGTACTTCATAATGATGACAGCCAATTGGTCAATAAAGTAGAGATATGGTCCCCCACCTCACCAGTGGTCCAAGAGATGCCTGATTAGACGTAGAGCGAGGTGCTAACTTGCTCCCACCAGGCTGGCAAGAGTGGAAAGCTTGCAGTACAGAACACTGATGAAAGCGTGATGGGTGGAACTCAGAATGTGGGAGTCTTAATTGCTTCAACCACTCTGGAAAAGCAGAGCATTTCCTGTGACACTGGGGTGTGAGTCCCTGTGAACTTGTGTCCATGTGTCCTAGAACATTCTAGAATCTCCACAGCAGCACTCTGCACAGACATCCTGGTGA
Source organism: Rhizomys pruinosus (assembly GCA_009823505.1). NCBI lineage: Eukaryota > Metazoa > Chordata > Mammalia > Rodentia > Spalacidae > Rhizomys > Rhizomys pruinosus. The sequence goes on along the minus strand of VZQC01012005.1, from coordinate 2,290,756 downwards.
ATAAAGTGAGCATGGAGATGTATTTGCCCAGTAGACACTGGAGAACCACACTACGTGCAGCCACTCTGCAATCTCACAGCATGCTGGGCTGTGAGAGCAAGATGGAAGAAAACCACATATCCAGTTCCGCTGACACCAACTTCAAAAGTGGCTGCGACTGTGCATTAAGGGGTAAACACAAGGCAAACGTGATCTGGAGAGACCAGGAGTAGTCGATGCAGATGGGTAAGCAGCCAGATGGGTGAGCAGCGTGGGCAGTTGGGCGGCTGTGGCGGGGAAGGACTTCCGCCAGCTGATGTGGTTCTATTCGTTTGTTATGGGGGAATTAGCTTGCAATTATTCATGGTTCCTTTTGTTTTAAATTAGAAATGGTCTTTTTTAAAAGATCTGTATTTTCTTTTATTATTATTATTTGTTTATTTTTAAGGGATTCTACAATATAATAACACAGTTGTTTTCAGATAACATTGATGTTGCTCAGTTTGCCGTACAATTAGGTAATTGGTGCATTTTGCAAGTATCTATGTCCAAATTTTGAACAACCCAAGGTTCCCATAGTCCAGTTGGAGAAGCTCGTATGCACAGGCATGTTGATCAATTAGGAGTCCAGACTATATTGCTGTAGTCTCATGATTCACCCCTATCTCTCCGCAGCCCTTACATTCTACCATGGTCCTCTTCCACAATTTGTTCCCTGGGCTTGCTTATTTATTTATTTATTTATTTATTTATTTATTTATTTATTTATTTATATGAATGTACTGTCTGCATTCGGTCTATGCACCCGTGTCGTGCAATGCCACAGAGGTCAGAACAGGGTGTTGGATTCCCCTGGAACTGGAGTTCTGGAATTGGAGTTACAGATGGTTCTCAGCCACCATGTGGGTGCTGGGGATCAAACCCGGGTCCTCTGCAAGAGCAGTCATCACTCTTAACCGCTAGGCCATCTCTCCAGCCCCTATTTATTTATTTTTTAATATATATTTTGTACAAGATTGTCAAATCTAGACCCATGTTCCCCACCCTATGCCCCCACCCCACCAGAGCTCATGTATTCTGCCAAACATGCTTTTCATCTCTTTCTCAGTCTTTCTCGATATTCTCCATGTGGGAGTTGACTGTTTTGAGCAGAAGTTCACTGTTTCCGTCAGTTCTTTGATGCAGTCTTTTTGTTGTTGTTGTTGTTGTTTCCAGTATGCATCACTCCCAACTGCTTGGACAAAAGCTCAAGGGGCCATGCACAATAAATACTGACAACTAGGTAATTGGCACTAGCATCCACATATGAGGAATACCGTTCGTCCTTTGTTTTTCCGGGACTGTATTACTTCACTCAGCATGATGTCTCTATACTATTTTTTTGTCATTGTTCTTATATTTTGTGGTAGACACTTTGTTCCAATAAAATATCTTCTCTAAACAGCTTTAGTTCTATCTCTGAAGTTCTAGCGGGTTGTACCATTTAATTTTATTGATGGATTTTTTAAATCTCATCCTTAATCTTGCCAATTATACATTACAATCAAATTTTGCCTGTAATTACATAGATCCCCAGGTTTCTTTATATTTACTTCTGGTTTCATTCACTTTTTTTTTGGTCTTTTCGAGACAGGGTCTCCCTGTAGCCCCAGCTGTCCTGGAGCTCACTCTGTAGATCAGGCTGGCCTTGAACTGCCTGCCTCTGCCTCCCAAGTGCAAGAATTAAAGGCATGTGCCACCAAGCCGGGTGGTTTAATTTAACTTTTAAAAATAACAAAAATAACAATGCTTCCATAATCATTCCTAGGAAAGTTTTTATTTTTAATTTTTTGTCTTTTTGAGACAGGGTCTCCCTGTAGCCCCAGCTTTCCTGGAACTCACTGTGTAGCCCAGGCCATCCTTGAACTTACAAAGATCCACCTGCCTCTGCCTCCTTAGTTCTTGGATTAAAGGTGTGCACCATCTTGCCCAGCTGGGAAAGTTTTTATGTAAACCTTACAGTAATGGTTTTGACAAGAATGTTTTTTTTTTCTTTTTTACTTCCTTAAAGAACATTGCATAGATATCATATTCTCAAATAATTTGTCTTGTGATTTTTCTGAATTTTATGCATAAATCATATTTAGATTTTAGAATTGTGCACTGATATATTTGACTCCTATTATCAGGTTGCCTCTTACTTTCCTTTTCAATTAGGTTTTATATTATGCAATTAGGAATCCTAAATTTCTTTTGTAGAATTGTGTATAATGGTTCTATATCTCATCAATTTTCAACATTACTAATCTACAATGATGATCTTATGAGGTTATTTTATTATTTAATTTATTAATATGTTGATACTTGAATCTAACATTTCAGTATTCTCCATTTGAAATATTGGGATGTACTCATTTCCTGATACGATTTATGAGATTTGTATTGAATGTGATTTGTTGGTCTTCTGCTTGTTTAGTTTATTGGTATTTATATCCTTCCTCTTAGTCTTAATATGCTGATTCCTCAAGGGATGTGGTCCACTCATCATGTCCATATATAATTTACAATCTTATCTCTGTTCTCATGTATGAATGTGGCTCCTCCTCTGCATATCTTATGGAAATGCTAAAGTGCAGACTTTGTTGCAATAATTGTTTTTCTAAATATGTATTTATCTGTCCATCAATTTCGATGCTTACAATTATTGGTTGTCTATTTTAATTTATATTTTTATTTTATATTTGTTAATTGTATTTCTTTTTTGTTGTTGTTGTTCTTTTCTAGACAGGGTCTCCCTGTAGCCCCAGCTATCCTGGAACTCTCTCTGTAGACCAGGCTGGCCTTGAACTCACAAAAATCCACCTGCCTCTGCCTCCTGAGTGCTAGGATTAAAGGCGTGTGCCACCACACCCGGCAGTTGTATTTCTTAATTCTTTCCTGGTATTTGGACTTGTTGATTAGATATCTAATATCATTGCCTTTATCTGCCTTGGTTTTGATGTGACAATTTTTACTTACAATTTTCAATATAACTCTTTCCATTCTGCTGTTCACATCTTTCTGATGGTAGAAAATCAAGTACACTGTTCTTATTTATTTTAGCTTTCCATATGTCCCTTATGATTTTATACCCAATTATTTATCTACTGTTGAATAGTTTTCAGCTTATATTTTCTTTGCATATATTTAATAGTTTAATTTTTTGCACATATTTCATAGTTTAATTTTTATCTTTCTACTATGTATTGACCATTGTTCTTTAGATTTTTTCTCTATTAAAATTTTTATTCAATTTATTTTTCTTTCTTCCTTTTGAATGTGTTACTCTCATCTTTACTTTCAGCATTTGAAATGCATTCTTTGTCTTTGGCTGGCCTGAAGAGTTCAACTAAAAGAAGGCATAAATCAGCTCTGACTACAGATAAAGGCTTCAAATACGGGGACTGTGTGAAGGAGTTTACTGAGATGTCATATCTTAGAAGACATACTGGAATTCATAGTGGAGAGAAACCCTATAAATATCAGGATTTTGACAAGTCCTTTTCTTTGAACTCAGGACTTAGAAGGCATAACAGAATTCATACTGGTGAAAAACCTTACAAATGTGAAAACTGTGAAAAGGGTTTTACCAAAATTTCAAGTCTTAGAAGACATCAGAGAATTCATACTGGAGAAAAACCTCACACATGTGAAAACTGTGAAAAGGGTTTTACCCGACTTTCAACTCTTAGAGTACATCAGAGAATTCATACTGGAGAAAAACCTTACAAATGTGAAAACTGTGAAAAGGGTTTTAACCAACATCTACATCTTAGAAGACATCAGTGAATTCATACTGGAGAAAAACCTTACAAATGTGAAAGATGTAAAAAGGGTTTTACTCAACTTACAAGTCTTAGAGTCCATCAGAGAATGCATACTGGAGAAAAACCTTACAAATGTGAAAATTGTGAAAAGTGTTTTACACAAATTTCAAATCTTAGAGTACATCAGAGAATTCATACTGGAGAAAAGCCTTACAAATGTGAAAACTCTGAAATGGGTTTTACCTGACTTTCAACTCTTAGAGTACATCAGAGAATTCATACTAGAGAAAAACCTTACAAATATGAAAACTGTGAAAAGGGTTTTAACAAACACTCACATCTTAGAGTCCATCAGAAAATTCATACTGGAGAAAACCCATGGAAATGTGAAAAGGGTTTTACAAGGCATTGGACTCTTAGAGTACATCAGAGAATTCATACTGGAAAAAACATTTCAAATGTGAAAACTGAAATGGGTTTTACAAGGCATTCACATCTTAGAGTACATCAGAGAATTCATACTGGAGAAAAACCTTAAAAATGTAAAAATTGTGAAAAGGGTTTTGCCTCTCTTTTAAGTCTAAGTGCACCTTGCAGAATTCATAGTGGAGAAAAACCTTACAGATGGAAGATGGGTAAAACAGTTTTCACAATTTTCACAAGTCTTAGAGTCCATTAGAGAATTCATATGGAAGAAAAACCTTACAAAGGTGAAAACTGTGAAAAGGGTTTTACCAACTTTTCAACTCTTAAACTACATCAGAGAATTCATACTGGAGAAAAACCTTACAAATGTAAAAACTGTGAAAAGTGTTTTAACCAACATTGAGATCTTAGAAAACATGGTAGAATTCATACTGGAGAAAAAACTTACAAATGTGCACACTGATGTATTTTACCTAACTTTCAAAACTTGAATACATCAGAAAATTCATCTCTGATTTTGTCCATTTGGATTTTCTCTTTATTTCTTTCTTTCCTTCTGGATCCTCAGGGCTTTTCACTTACCAGTCCCATCCACTCGTGGACAAAATCAGGTCTTGCTAGACCAGGCTTCCCTTTTTCAGGCATGAGCAGTCATAGCACAAATATTTACTTCTAATACAATGGAAGACAAAATCTTTAGGTGGGAGGAGAGACTTTGAGACTCATAAATGGCTTTAGTAGGTCTGTTGAGGCCTGCAGTTGTTTGAGATCCTTACAAAGATGCTCAGTGCTTAAAATTGGCTTCTAAATTGTGTACATAAAGTGTTATGGCAACTAAAGTTGATGACAGAAGGGCAAAGAGGAATAATACATTAGTGCAGGTTGACAGAACAGAATTGACAGATGTCTGTTGAACACAAGATTTTAGAGAAAGAAAATAACAGACAAATGCTGTGCTAGTGAGCTTCTGGAAGACCTAAAGCCATCACAACAATATACAAAAGACAGAAAAACAAAAATCACGTTGCGTTACAAACATTAACCCACCTCAGGTTCAGGCAGTTATTTTACAGTGGACACTCTCAATTTCTGTTATGGGATGAGGTGTTCTGAGGGCAGGGGCAAGCAAATGGATTGCACCATGTAGAGACTTTTCAGCCTCCATGTCTGAACACCAGACAGACATGGGAAATCATGGTAACCAAAGCCTGTCAGTAACAAGGAGCTGCCTGTGGCAGAAGGCTCAACATGGTTCACTATGTCACCTATACCTTTTCTACAAGCCTGCATCTATCAATATCTCTTACAGAGATTAACAGAAACCCCACAGACACAGGAGCCCCCCCATAGAAAGACATATAGATGGTTGATTGAAAATTAGTATGAATTAACAAACCTAGATGCATAGTGTACCCCATCTGGCTGCTATATCCAATAGTACTCTTCTGACAGAACCATGTGTACCAGTGATGGGATCTTTAAATACATTGTTGACATAAACTAATAATTTATTTTCCTCCTCCATTAATTGCCAAATACCATCAACCACGGGTACTTTCTCAGAGCAGATAGTAATGGACTTTCAGAGATCCTTCCCACTCTTTGAAAGAGAAAACACATAATACTTGAGTGTTTTAGAAATTTGGAATAGCAGCGAGGTGTGGTAGCCCATGTCTTTAATCCCCACAATCAGGACATGGAAGCAGGATGATCTCTGTTAGTTCAAGGCCAGCCTGCTCTACAGGTCAGCTGGGACTAAAAGGGAGGCCCTTTTTATTTTATTTATTTATTTATTTATTTATTTATTTATTTATTTATTTATTTTTGTCTCTTTGAGACAGGGTCTTCCTATAGCTCCAGCTGTCCTGTAACTTACTCTTTAGACCAGGCTGGCCTTCAACTCCCAAAGGTCCACCTACCTCTGCCTCCCAAGTGCTAGGATTAAAGGCGTGTGCCACCACACCCAGCCAAGAACAGAGTCTTTTGGAATACACTTTTGAGTAGTGTAGGTATGTAGTATGGTAGTTTTAGTTGTAGAATTTTATTTGGGGGGTTTCTTTTTGAGACAGGGGCTTCCTGTAGCCCCAGCTGTCCTGGAATTTATTTGTAGAGGAGGGTGGCCTTGAACTCACAGAGATCCACCTGCTTCTGCCTCCTGAGTGCTGGGATTAAAGGTGTGTGCGATCATGCCTGGCAGTTGTAGGATTTTTTAATAGAAAATTCCAGGGTGATTTCAGAAGCAGCTGAATTAGTTTATACTATCACCAGCAGTGTCCAGAAGTTCCCATTTCAATGGACTGGAAGCTCCAAATGTAGCTAAGAAACTTATTGGCACCTGATCAGTTCTTGGGGACTGACAAAGAGAGTGTCACAAGATAGGCTGAACAGGCCCCAGTTATTGTACTCACAGCAAGAGACAGCCAGGTACACAACACTGGGTGCACAAATTTCACTCCATAGGCTTTAATATATGAGACAGAATGGGTGAAATTCTGCGGGAAAGTTCTGGAGAGGGTGCAGATTGGGGGAGGTCTAAATATGATTAAAATGTATCATATGAAATCTACAAAAATATACATTGTAAAAAATAGTTCCCATTTCTCCACAACCCCAAGGAAAATTTTGTTGCTGTTATTTCATTTTATTTTATTTTATTTTATTTTATATTTTATTTGGTCTTTCTATAACCCCAGCTGTTCTGGAACTCTCTATGTAGACAAGGCTGTCCTTAAACTCCCCCAGATCCACATGCCTCTGCCTCCCCAGTGCTGGTATTAAAGGCTTTCACCACCACACCTTGCTTGGTATTGGTATTCTTGATGGTTGCCATTGTGAGTTGGGTAAGATGCAATCAAAAAGGAGTTTCAATTGGCATTTCTCCTTGCAGGTAAGAATGTTAAACACCGTTTAAAGTGTATCTAGACAATTTTCTTTCTTTCTTTCTTTTTTTTTTTTTTTTGAGAACCTCCTTTATAGTTCTGGAGGCAGTTACTTGTTTCTTGATGTTGATGATTGAATTCTTTGAATAGTCTCATCAATAGTCAGTGCTAGAAGGCATTGTTGCTGAAATTTTTCTCTCCCATTTTGTGAGCTGCTTCATCATTTGATGAGCAATTTCCTTTGTTATCTCATTTCTCCTTCCTTCCTTCCTTCCTCCATATCTTTCTTTTCCCAACATCTACATTGGGTGACACACAACCACCTTTAACTCCAGCTCCAAGTGATCTAAGTCCTTTCTGGCTTCCATAAACACTTGCAAATATGTGGGACACAGACATGCATACACACAAAGCTTCTGTCTAACACCCTACCTACAAGTCTTGGTCATGTGCATATTTAATGGCTTAGCTATGGCTTGTACACCCTATCTCATGTAGTAGCACAAGTGAGAATCAGTTGTAAATGAGATTGATCTTTCTGATTGCACCCAAAACTCACATTCTCACCAGCCATAGAGCTCCCTCTCTAATGCACCTTTGTTTTTCTATTTTAGGGTTTTCCTCATGATATTTTTGTTGTGCACCTTGATCTAAACTTGAAATCTTTCCTCAACTGGACTCTTCAATTCCCCCTCCCACATACCAACTTGAGGTTTACTACACTGCCCACACCAGACACCCTGAGTACTTATACTAAACCTGAAGGTTTTATGTGTGGTTCAGGTAGTCCAAGCTACCTGAAATTTGCTATGTAGCTAAAGATTGCTGTGAAACTTTTTTTAGACAGGTTTTTTTTATATTTCTTAAATTATTTATTTATTTTTTTATGTGTACGAATGTACTTTCTGCATGTAGGTTTGTGCACCCGTGTCGTGCAATGCTGGGGAGGTCAAAAAAGGGTTTCAGATTTGCCTGGAACTGGAATTAAGATGGATCTCAGCCACCATGTGGATGCTGTGGATTGAACCTGGGTCATCTGCAAGAGCAGTAGGCACTCTTAACCATTAGGCCATCTCTCCAGCCCCGACTGTGTAAATCTGATGCTTCTCTCCACCTTTCATGTGCTGGGAGTACAGGCCCTCAGTTTATGTGGTACTTGACACCCAACGCAGGGCTTCCTGCACTCTAGAAATTCACCAATGAAGCTGCTTCGCTAGCTGTAAAAGTGAGTTCTTTGGGTTTCATGTTCAAGTATTTGCAATCTCCCCCATACAGGCTGAGTAAAGCTAACTTCCCTACCGTTCCCTCAGGCATGTTGCTCTCATTCCTTTGCTTCCATTTCCCCTGAAGTATACTAAATTCTCATGATGACAAAGCTTATATGTACAGCCTTTCAAAATCAGGTATAAATATTGAAAGTCACATCAGATAGGTGCTTACTTTATGGGAGAAATGCCAAATAGTTCATGAAATCCTCTTAACTCTATGAGGTGGGGGAAATCTGGGGTACAGTTTATAGTGAGGATAAGTGACACTCAAGGGTTGACATGCTGAACACACTCTTCAGATGAGGTAGAGGAGTCCAAGGTCCAGGCAATCCTGCCCAGGCAGGGCCTGGGCCTCCACAAGCCAATTCCACCAGCCCAGGACAGGGACAGCTATGTCCTAGTTTTGTTCTGTTCACTTCAAGTTAAGCATCAATACACGGTGGGCATGGTGAAGGAAGAATTCCGTTAGATCAGAAGCCTAGGTGGTTGTTCTAGTTTGTCTCCCATTGCTACAACAAAACACTCTGACCGACACCAACTTGGGGAGGAAAGGGTTTATTCAGCTTACATCTCCTGGGTCACAGTTCATCACTTAGGGAGCCCAAGGTAGGAACTCAGGGCAGGAACCTGGAGGCAGGAGCTGAAGCACACGCCATGGAGGAATGCTGTTCACTGGCTTGCTTCCCTGGTTTATGCCCCGCCAGCCTTCTTATACAGTTCACAACAACCTGCCCAGGGTGGCACTACTGATCTTGGGCTGGGCCCTCCCACACTGCTTAACAATCAAGACAATACTCCACAGATGTGGCCACAGGCCAATCCAATGGAACCAATTCCCCAACTGAGGCTCCTTCAACCCAGGTGTGTCAAGTTGACACTAAAGCTATCCAGTACAATTGACCCCTTGTCAACTTGACACACAAAACACATCACTATTAAACCACCACCTTTCCAGTTCTTATCCCCAAAGTATGATGTTAACATTAATCACACCCTAAGACAGTACAACCTTAAAAGCTCCACAGTCCTTAAAATGTCCAAATACTTAAAAGTTCAGTTTATTAAAAGTCTCTTAACTGGGCTTCTGTAAAATCCAAAACAAGTACTGTCTTATTTCAAAGGGAAGAATCAGGCACTCTCAAACAAAACCTATGTCCGGCAAGAGGCTCAAGGCTGGACACCTGGGATTCACTCATGATCTTCTGGGCTCCAAAGGGTTTTGGCATCTCCCCCTCTCCAACTCTGCCATCTGTGGCACACACAGCTCATCTCGCAGACCCAGGCTGACTCCATTCCACACCTGCTGCTGCTCTTGGTGGTCCTCCCATGGTCCTGTCATCTCCAAAAAGCTGGGGTCGCCACTGAAACTGAGGTAGCACCTTTACCAATGGTCTCTTCTGACCTCTCCTGGTGCAAAGCCTCAGCTTCTCTCCATGAACACTGCAATGCTGGGGTCTCCACTGCAACAGAGGTGCACTTCCACCAATGGTCTTTCCTGACCTCTCACAGTGCCAAGCCTCGGCTGCTCTCTGTAACCCCCTCAAATTTCAACACTAGAACCATATTGGAGACTCTTTCATGTTACCAAGTTCTGCTTTGGCTTGACATGGAGGCTTGGGCCCCTTCTGGAACATAGCTTCTGTGTGCTGGCCCTGAAGAAATTCTTCCCAGAAGATTTCACCACAGTTATGCTGGTCTCTTGTTACTTACAGCTAATTTTTCAGCACCAGCTAACCAGCATCAATTGTCCCAGTACAACAAAGATTTCCCTTCAGGTTCTGGTCTCTTGTTACTTACAGCTGATTCTTCAGCCCCAGCTGACCAGAACCCACAGATTACACAGTCCTCATGATCTTTGCTCCCCTTTGAAACTAGAAACTTCACAAGCCAGGCCTCCATGTTCTACAACTCCTTCAGCAAAACTGCTCCAAGCTCCACAGCAATGATCTTTAGGCATTCAATGATCTTCCCAGTCCAAAGTTCTGAACGCCTCCACAATCCTTCCCCAAAGCACCAAGGTCAGGTCTGTCACAGCAATTCCCCACTCTTCATGTACCAATTTCCATTCTAGTTTGTCTTCCATTGCTGTGACAAAACACTCTGACCTACACCAACTTGGGGAGGAAAGGGTTTATTCAGCTTACATCTCCTGGGTCACATTTCACCACTTAGGGAGCCCAAGGTAGGAACTCAGGGCAGGAATCTGGAGGCAGGAGCTGAAGCACAGGCCATGGAGGAATGCTGTTCACTGGCTTGCTTCCCTGGTTCATGCCCAGCCCACCTTATAGAGTACACAACAACCTGCCCAGGGTGGCACTACTCATTGTGGGCTGGGCCCTCCCACACTGCTTGACCATCAAGACAATACTCCAAAGATGTGGCCACAGGCCAATCCAATGGAGCCAATTCCCCAATTGAGGCTCCCTCAACCCAGGTGTGTCAAGTTGACACTAAAGCTATCCATCACAGTGGTAATTCTCCAATTGTAAACCTAGAGGAATGATACATCGTCTTCCTCTTTTCCTTGGGCCCTATGAAACCCACCCAGTCATAGCTGCCCCTAAAACATCAGCAGCAGCACAGGACATCATCTTTAACTCTGTGGTACTCAAGGTGTCGACATGGCAGATACCAGTGCCCCATTTGGTCATGGAGCCAGCAAGCTGCAGGCCTGGAGGCCAAGTAGTCTCAGTTCTCTCAATCCCCCACTGCCTCCCACAGGCCTTGCCACACTACAAGCTTCATTACCTACCATCTCAGGACTCACGGTCCCACAGGCCTGCCTGGCTGTCCCCACAGGTTTCACTGTTCCTCAGGCCTCGCCAACCTCCCAGGCCTTGAAGTTGCCCCAGTCCTCATTGTCCTGTCCTGGCAGTCCTAGTCATTCCAAGGACATCAATGTCTCCTCAGGCTCCCCATAGGATTCGTCATCCCATCAGTCTTATTGTCGTACAGGCCTGTGCTCACACCTAGGACCAGCCCTGTCCATTACCAGGAGACCTTTACCGTGGGCCCTGCCCTCTCCCTCAGCCCTTGCTGGGGATGTGTGCTAGGACCTCTGGACAGGTTTCTCTCAGCTCTGCCCACACCCCAGTTCTACTTTGCCTTTCCCCTGCACACAGACCTACTTCCATTTGAGCAGTGCTTTCCTCAGCCATGGATCCAGCACTGCACTTCTTCACTGCCTGCTACCTCTTGTCCAGACCACATTGACAAGCAGTGCAGGTGAGTGCAGGTGGAGGTGGTGCTGTCTCCTACCTGCAGAAGGTTCTGGAGTAGGAAATGCTGCTGCATCTTAGTCAGCTGCACCCAACTCCATTTTTCACCCTGTGGTGCAGGCAGGTGGCAATGTGGCAAGTAGCACTGCCCCCTTGTGTGCTGGGGACACAGCAAGCTGCAGGACTGGAGGCCTCACCATCCTGGAGGCCTAAATAGCCTCAGTGCCCCTGAGACTTCCCATAGGACTCCCCATCCTACCAGCCTCAGGGTCCCACAGGCCTAGCTGTCCCTGCAGGCCCCTCTGTCCCCAAAAGCCTCGCTGTCCCACAGGCATTGTGGTTACACCTAGGACAGCCCGGGCACAGGAGACCATCAGCATGGCCCCTCCCCCCACTTCCCAGCCCAGGCTGAGGTTGGGTGGCAAAGCCTCTGGTTAGGGCAAACTCTGAGCTCCACCCCTCTGGCCTCCCCTCCTTACATTGTCCTTCCCCTCTGCACAGGGCTACTTCCAGCTGGGGTGGTGCTCTCCTGATCTTAGGGTCTTAGGCCAGGTAAGGCCTAGGTGCTGCCTGCCAGCTCCCACCACCATCTGCTCTAAGCATCTAGTTGGATGCCTGCAGATTCCCATCCAGGAGCTGCACTTCCTCAGCACTGCTCAGTCTGTGTCACACTGAGGGGGTATGTGGGGGCAGGTAAGTGTGTTTGGGGGTGGCGGTGTTGCATCTCTAAGGCAGCTGCTGGAGCAGATGTTCGGTACCACCCATCAGTCAAGTGCTGATGTCCCCTCCTTCCACCCAGAGGCCCTTCCTGTCTGTCTTTCCAAGTGTTGTGGAAGAGGCTGGGTTGGGTGGACACAGGGCACATGAGGATACTCCTTCCTCGAGTAATGGCAACTGAAAAGTGCCTTTGTAAGTCAAAATGGAGAAGCAATAGATACAACCTCAAATAGACATAGAATGCATGTAGTTATACATGATGGTTTCCATGTTGCCCCATCTCTCCAGTATCATGCAGAGAACAGCATTGTTTCCTGGGCACATACATATGCCCAGGCTGCAAATAGGTCCTACTGTATATTGTGTATGGAAATTCCTAGGACCTGGATTTGTGGTTTGCCTTTGTTTCTCCATCCTGTTACTCTTATGAAATCTGGCTGCCTGGCTACCTGGAAGGAAATAAAATGACTAGGAATACAGTGAATAATTTAAAAAAAAAGCCAGGCACCTTGGCACATGCCTTTAATACCAGCAGTGTGGAGGTAAGGCAGATGGAACAAGGCCACTCTGATCTACAAAGCAAATCCAGCCCAACTGGTGGTCCATGGAGATATGTACAAAAAAAAAAGCAAATAAAAGTAATCCCAAGAAAAAAGTCTAGGACCAGAAAAATAACAACAGAAAATTCTACCAAAACCTCAAGTATCATTCAGGCTAGATGTTTATCAAAATTTAATTATGAAATTCTCAGGTGATTGGCTGCAACTGAAGGAATCATCCAGGGTGACACAATTGGAACTCAGAAAGACATATCAAATAGTCTGTCTCATAGCTGGGTGCTAGCTCTGAAATCTTAGATATTCACATATGTATTTGAAAATTCAGAGGGGTCAGGACACTAACAAATGGCCATGGGTAGGTGAGTGGATGAAGGTTTCTTAGGAGGGATGTGTGAATTCAGTGATATAAAGGGTGAGACTGGACCAGTAGAGTAGGAGGTTAATTGAGGTGGGGAAGGGAAGGCAGGGAAGAGATGGGAATATAGTGTGGGATAAGTAGCACTAAAAGTCAGCTATGCTTCCCATAGATTAATGCTTCTTTTGCAGATGATGTTTAACACAAAAACCCTCCAATCGTGCAAAATGCAAAGAAGAGATTTTTAACACTTTCGCTGAATTGTACAGTAGTATCAAACATCTGGATCTAAAGGCTCTGCCCCCTGAATGCTTGGATTAAAGTGGTGTGCCACCATGTGAATTACATTTTTTTGCCAATTTTATTTTATTTTATTTATTTTTGTATGTGTTTGAATGTACTGTCTGCATGCAAGTCTGTGCACCCATGTCATGCAACGCCGCGGAGGTCAGAAGAGGGTCTCGGATTCCCCTGGAACTGGAGTTCTCCTGGAATTGGAGCCTCAGACGGTTCTCAGCCGCCATGTGGGTGCTGGGGATCGAACCCGGGTCCTCTGTAAGAGCGGTCGGCACTCTTAACCGCTAGGCCATCTCTCCAGCCCCTTTTGCCAATTTTTTATTGAAGCTCTATGCATTTCATACAGAATTACAAATCAAATCTAGAACCGTGCCCTCCTCTTTCCGCCCTCCATGCCACCTAAGCTCATGCATTCTGAAAAAATGTTTTTCATCTTTTTCTCAGTCTCAAAATTCTCGATGCAGAAATTTACAGTTTCGATCAGAATTTCACCATTTCAGTCAGTTCTTAGATGCAGTCTTTCTGTTGTGTTGTTGTTGCTGTAGTTATTCCTTCCAATATGCATCATTCCAAAATATGCACATATGCATTCCACATATATCATGGGTTTTAGCATCTTCAGCTTATTTTTTTTAATTAGGCTGAAAGATGTCATGTTTGAAGTCTCCCTGGCAAGCCCAAACCACCATCATATAACATAAATTTTCAACATTACTAATCCATAGTGATGATATTACCATGGTATTATTTAAGTTAATATGTTGATACTTGACTCTATCATTTTAGTACTGTTTGAAATATTGGAAAATATTGGACAATACTCCTTTCCTTTTGTAGTGCATGAATACACATGAGTGCTCACCTGTTGTGCAGTGCCCACAGAGGGTCAGAAGAAGGAGTTGGATTCCCCTAAAACTGGAGTTATGGACAGTTCTTTGCCATCAGATGGATGCTGTCTGTCTAGCCCTCAGTTCTGAAAATTGTTTTGCCACATCCTGTTGCACAAGAAATAATTCATTTCCTTTTGACTTAGAATGATTTGCCCACAATCTATCCTCTTGTCCATAATAAAGGACATTAGATATTTTCACACCTGAAATATGTTGGAATACTGGTTTGCAAATTTAATTTTATTTGACTACCATGTAAGGAATTAGGTCTATTCACATCTCCAGTCTCTTGTTTCATGCCAATAGTAAACTGCAACTTTAAAAAATGTGTATGTGAATGTGTATATGATTGTGTATTTACACATGTGAGAGCACCCTTGGAGGCCAGAAGAGAATGCCAGATCCCCTGGAGCTAGATTTAGGTGTGAGTTCCTTACCATCAGTGCTGGGAACTGAAATCAGGTCCTCTGAGCAGTGTTCAAACACGAGCCACCACTCCAGCCAAGTCAGTGCTGAATACACTCTGAAATTAGAAATTATGTTGCCTCCAGGTTTGTTTTCACATTCTTGAAGTTCTGAGGATCATTAACATTCTACATTTTTATTAAAATAGTTTTGTTGTTTGTGTAAAAATTGCTGCAATAAACATGGCTATGCATGTATATCTGTGGTAAGATGAGTCTTGTGGGTACATACCCAGGAGTGGTGTGGCTGGGTCAGGTGGCAAATTTATTCCAAGTCTTCCAAGGGTTCTCCACACTGCTTTCCATAGTGGCTGTACCAGTTTACATTCCCACCAGCAGTGGATGAGTAAAGGGCCGTGAGATGCAACAACACCCTAAAGATGGTGTTGAGAGCAAGCAAGGGTGGAGGAGAAGCACTTGTTTGTGAAAGAAACCGATTGGACCAAAACACTTGCGAGCTCATGGACCTCGTGTGATCAGGGTACATTGGCCAATGAGCAATCGTGCAACCTGCCCTACCCCATGCATGCTTGAGCTGATCTTTTCCACAGTTGGATGTTTGCTTTGCGCCATGGGTGCAGCTTTTTGGTTTTTGCCTTTATAAGATGATGCAAGACTTGCAATAAAGGAGATCCAGTTGCTGACTCCCCATCTGTCTGAGTGTCTCTGGGAAATGGGAGGCTGCTAGGAGGGGCAGACTGAGCACCTGTCTTTCCCTTTCTATCTGGTTGCCATGCAGGGCAGGACACCGCATCTGGCGCCCAATGTGGGGGTCAAAGGAAGCAGACACCATGTACAGGAAGGGGCCAATCGAGGATTCCAGGGCAGGTGAGACCTGAAAAGATGGGTAACTCAACTTCCAAGAGGGACCCAGTGTTACAGGTGCTGCACTATATGTTGATTAGCCACAGGTTGTAGCTCGATGACTCCAATGTGGGAAGGTATGGGACATGGTCCTGCTCCTAGCCCCATGGATAGGAGGCATCAACCTTTTTAAAGCTGACACATGGGTAAGAGTTGAGGGCCTGGCACACCAGAAGGAGACTCATCTGGGGATTGACCCCCCACTGGGGTTTTACCCTACCATGGCCGCCCTTAAAGCCTGCTTATCAGTGGATGAGGGCTGCCTGGCAAAATCTTTCCCCGATTTTGATAATTGGGAAAAGTTCTTCCTTGAGGACTAGCAGCCTCCACTTTCCTGGCTGACCCCCTGTCTCCAATTTCTGCCAGGGGCCTTCTCACCCCCTCCCAACAGCCCTGAGTGCCCCTGCGTGTCAGGGGAACCCGCAAGTGTATCCTGAAGGCACCAATCGCTACTCCTCCCTCCTCTGGGAGGCCATGTCGGGGCCCCCACCATATAGGGACTTGGATTGGGTTGAGACACTGAGGGGGCACCCTACACAGGTATTTCCAGTGAATGTAAATCCCAGAGGCAATCAGCTGACAGTCTGGTACCCCTGGGATGCTGGGGAACTGAAAGAACTGAGAAAGGCAATAGTGGAGGATGGCCCTAATTCCCCTTCGGTAGAGACAGTCTTGGACAGATTGGTTCATAGAGACCTAGTTACTAAAGATTGGATGGATCTGGCCAAGGCAGTCCTCGAGCCACCTGCCTATATTAAATGGACTACCCTCTTCTAGTAGGAGTGCTGCATGCAGGCAGAGAGGAACCAGGCAGCCGAGCATCAGGTGGACATCACTCTGGCTTTTGTAGCAATGACTGATATGCCACCGGGGTTCAACAGGCTGCCTTGCCTGCCCCCTATCAGGATCAAGTGAGAGCGGCAGGGAGGGCAGCTTGGTGAGGGCTACAGGAGGGGCCCACTGAATCCCCACTTTCAGAAATGAAGCAGGGCCCCCAGGAGCCCTTGCCCGAATTCATCCATCAGGTGGACTCCAGCCTTAGATGTAAACTCCCTCCAGGGGACCTTAGGGATCACTTCCTTAAGGTATTGGTCTGGGAGGGGCTGAATGGGGACTGTCAACTGGCATGTGCAGGAATGAGGGAATGGACCCTACAGTCCTGGGTCATCACATGCAAAGATATTGGCACCCAGGCTTATAGAACACAGGCCCTGGCTGCTGCCATCGCTTCTCTTCAGGTTGCTCAGGCATGGGTTGACACCCCAGGAACAGAGAAGGGTGTATGCTTTGGGTGTGACGAAGTAGGCCACTTGAACAGAGAATGCCCTCAGCAGGAGTGGTGGAAGGGATGGGGTGGGAGGAAAAGGAGGAGGCAAACCTGTAGCCCCTCCCCGAGCACCCTGCCCCCGGTATAAAAAGGGATACCACTGACAAAAGGATTGTCATTCAAAATTTGACCTAGAAGGAAACCCATTAAACTAGATCAGGGGTGGTCCCCAGCCCCGTCACCAAAAGTGGACGGAAGGTGCCACTTGCCTGGACCCCTACCTGGTAGGGTCTTGGCACACTGGATGGTGCCTATAGTGTCGGGCATGTGGCCCAATATGGACATCATGATTCAGGGTAAGCGCTTCCACTGTTTGATTGACACCAGGGCAGATCAGACAGTTCTCAGAAGAGGAAGTCCCCCACTCGTGGGCCTTGGTGCAGTGGCTGGAAGTCTCTGGGGTGGGCAGAAATACCAAGTCCCAAGAGACTAGGGACTGGCTCCATTGGCAAGATGCTGATGGGGCCCATGGGGAGGTGTGCCCTCTCGTGGTGCAAGGCTGGCTGTGAATCTTTTGGGCCAGGGCATTCTGGGGGATGCGCAGGCATTTCTCACCATGGACCGTCAGGATTTCTTTTTATTTTATTTTATTATTTTATTTATTTATTCTTGTATGTGTATGAATGTACTGTCTGCATGTAGGTTTGTGTACCTGTGCCATGCAATGCTGCAGATGTCAGAAGAGGGTGTTGGATTCCCCCGGAACTGGAGTTAAAGACGGTTCTCAGCCACCATGTGGGTGCTGGGGATCAAACCTGGGTCCTCTGCAAGAACAGTCTGTGCTCTTAACCACTAGGCTATCTCTCCAGCCCTATCAGGATTTCTATAATGAGCTTTTAGATTTGGAGGAGGTGGAACAGTCCCAGCCTGCTGATCATTGCAGCCCCCTCAGGAATTATTGGGGGGACACAAACACCCCACGGATGCACCCCCAATTCTAAAGGCCACTGCTCCTTCTGTGCCAGCTGTACAATGGACCCTGGGCCTCAGGTCTGGGTGGAGTAGTGGCCCCTCCCAACTCATAAGGTCAGGGCACTTGAAAATCTGGTAGAAGACCAACTCCAGCTGGGGCATATGCGGTGTTCCAACTCCCCATGGACTTCCCCCATTTTTGTTATCAAAAAACCTCTGGGGATGGGGCTGGAGAGATAGCCTAGCGGTTAAGAGCACTGACTGCTCTTGCAGAGGACCTGGGTTCGATCCCCAGCACCCACATGGCAGCTAAGAACCGTCTGTAACTCCAATTCCAGGAGAACTCCAGTTCCAGGGGAATCTGAGACCCTCTTCTGACCTCCGTGGCATTGCACGACATGGGTGCACAGACCTACATGCAGACAGTACATTCATACACATACAAAAAAATTAATAAAATAAAAAAAAAAACCTCTGGGGCATGGAAAATGCTCCAAAACTTGTGGAGGGTTAATGCTTGAATGTAACCAGTGGGGACCACCCCCCCAGCGTGGGCTTCCCTGGATGCCATCCATCCCTGTAGAGCTGCACCTTAAGGTGGTAGACCTGAATGGTTGCTTTTTCTCCATCCCCCTCCACCCCTCGGACTCTGAGAAGTTTGCCTTCTCTGTTCCCTCTACAAATTTCTCCCAACCAAATGAGATGGGTCTGTAGTTCTTCTTTTTGGTTGTATCTTTGCCTGGTTTTGGTAATAGAGTGATGCTGGCTTCATAGAAGGAATTTGAGAGAATTCCCTCTGTTTGTATCCTTCTTAACAATTTGAGGAATAATGGTTTTAAGTCTTTTTGAAATGTTTTATAGAATTCTTACATAAAACTGTCTGGGCCTTTGCCTTTTTAGTTGGGAGGTTTCTTATTACATCCTCAATTTCTGCATATATTTTGCATCTGTTTAAGCTGTTGATCTCTTCTTGGTTGAGCTTTGGTGATCCCCAGGATTTCAGATATTCATCCATTTCTTCCTTTCATCACAGATTGTATTGATTTGGAGTTGTTCCTTCTTTCTTTTGGGTAACTTGTCTAGAGGTCTGTCCATCTTGTTTATTCTTTCAAAGAACCAACTTCTGGAATCATTCATTTTTTTGTATTGTTTTGTTTCTATTTCATTGATTTCTGCCCTGATTTTTGTTATTTCTTCCTGTCTGTTACATTTAAGGTTCATCTGTTGTTGTCTCTCAAGTGTTTTAAGCTGCAATGTTAGATCATTCACTTGTGCTCTTTCTGTTTTTCTAAAGTAGGCACCCAGGGCTATAAATTTACCTCTTAGGACTGTTTTTAAAGTATCACATAGGTTTTGTTGTGTTGTATTATCATTGTCATTCAGTTCCAGGAATGCTTTTCTTTCTTTCTTTAACTTCCTTGACCCATTCATTATTCAGGTGTGAGTTGTTTTGTCTCCATGTGTTCTTGTAGATAGTAGGACTTGTCCTGGTGTTGATAGTGAGCATTATTGTGTTGTGGTCTGATAGAATGCATGAAATTATTTCAATATTTTTGTATTTGTGGAGGTTTCTTCTGTGTCCCAGTATGTGGTCGATTTTGGAGAATGTTCTGTGGGGTGCTGAGTAGAAAATGTATTCTCTGGTATTAAGGTGGAATATTCAATAGATATCTGTGAGGTCTGTTTCGTGTATCATATTATTCAGTTCAGATGTGTCTCTGTTTATTCTTTCTCAGGTTGATCTTTCCAAAGGGCTCAGTCAGATACTGAAGTCCCCTACTATGAGTGTACTGGGGTTAATCTGTGCCTTGTGGTCCAGGAAAATTGTCTTTATAAAGTTTGGTGTACCAGAGTTTGGTGCATATATATTCATAACTGTGAAATCTTCATGGTGAATTGTTCCTTTGATAAAAATGTAATGTCCTTCTTTTGTCTCTTCTGATTTCTTTTACTTTGAAGTCTATTTTGTCTGATATTAAAATACCAACACCTGCTTTCTTTCTGGTACCATTTACTTGGAGTATTTTTTCCATCCTTTCACTATAATGTGGTGCCTATCCTTGAAGGTAAGATGCATTTCTTCTAGACAGCATATAGGTGGGTTCTGTTTCCTAATCCAATCTCCCAGTCTATGTCTTTTGATTGGGGAGTTTAGTACATTAATATTTAAGGTTATGACTGATAGATGTGAGTTGCTTCCTTTCACCTCAATATATATTTGTATTTTTGGTCTAGGTTTCTACTTCTGCAGTTATGCTTTTATTAATTTCTTTTTCTAACTGCCTGGGGATAGTTGCTCCTTTCTTCTGTCCTTTGAATTACTTCAAGTATTCTCTGAAGGATTGGTTTTCTGGACATGTATTCTTTCATCTTGTTTATGTCATGGAAGATTTTTTAATCTCCTTCAAGTATAATCGACATTTTTGCTGGGTATAGTAACCTGGGTTGCCATCTATAGTCCTTTAACACTGGGAATGCTTTGCTCCACACTCTTCTTTTTTCAAGTTTTCACTGAGAAAACAGTTGTAATTCTGATAGGTTTCCCCTTATATGTAACTTGTTTTTCTCTTGTGGCTTTCAGAATTTTGTCTTTGTTTTGGTCGTCCAGCATTTTAAGTATGATATGGCATGGAGAGTTTCTTTTCTGATCTTGTCTGGTTGGAGTTCTATGTGCTTCTTGTATTTGAATTGGTTTGTCTTTTTTTAGTTTGGGGAAATTTTCGTCTATTCTTCTGTTGAAGATCTGATCAATACCATTCTCTTGGGATTCTTCACTTTCTTCTATTCCTATGATGCGGAGGTTTGATCCTTTCATAGTGTCCCACAGTTCCTGGTTGTTCCACTTTTGTGTATTTTTTAATTTTTCATAATCTTTCCTTCAGGTTTTTAGTTGTTCTGTGTAATCTTCCAGGTCCGATATTCTTTGCTCTGCTTCCTCCATTCTGATTCTGAAGCTTTGTCTATTCCTTTCCTCTTATTTGGATGAGTGTTTGATTTCCTTTTTCATTTTGTCTTCTGATTTCTTTAGGATTTCTGCTTCTTTTTGGAGCTTCTCAATTTCTTCCTGCAGCTCTTTGCTTGACTGGTTGGTTTCCTTATCTTTTTCAACATGGGATCTTTTCAGTGTTTCCACTTCCTTGTGAAGTTTGTCATTCTCTCTCTCTAGGTTCTTCTTGAGTTTTTATTTTTATTTTTGGGGGGGGTCTTTTTGAGACAGGGTCTCCCTGTAGCCCCAGAGGGATTCCACTGTAGGAAATCTTCCACAGGGTTGGTAGAGCTTGATGTGGAATTATCCTGCAGCTTTCCCATGTTGTCTTCTTCGTGTCCCTGGCATGTGGATTTCTCTTTGCCTGTATTGCAATGTTCATCCTAAATTCCTCTTCATTGTGTTGAAGGCTTGCTTTGCTTGCCTCCTTCAGATGCCTTCATTGATTGATTGATTTGTTTTTCTTCTTTTCTCCTTGCTTATGGAGTGTTGACTTGTCAAAGTTTTAGGCTTTCTATTGGAAGTGTAACAAACTCTTTCCTTTCTGTTCTGAATTTTCTCCAAATAATCCACTTGGACACTCAGCATTCTCAGTTGGAGGGGGGGTGTTGGGATGGGGGAGAATTCCTATTTAGCCCATGCCCCAGTACCTGTGCTTCAGGTGGTCTTGGGAAATCCCTGATCTCAAGTCTCACAGTGGCAACAGGGCCAACTATTATACAAGCTAGGATGACAACACCACCCCCACAGCCACACAAGCCAATCAAGCCAAAGACCGTTGAATCAAAGCAAACAATCCACCTGGCTGAAAGCACCCAGCTCCTACCTGTGCTACAGGTGGTCTTCGGAAATCCCTGATCTCAAGTCCAAGAAATCTACTCTCTAAAAATAATTTTCATTATTTTTTTTTTTTTTTAAAAATTTTATTTATTTCTGTATGTGTATGAATGTACTGTCTGCATGCAACTTTGTGCACCTGTGTCGTGCAATGCTGCGGAGGTCAGAAGACAGTGTCAGATTTCCCTGGAACTGGAGTTCTCCTGGAATTGGAGTTTCAGACGGTTCTTGGCTGCCAGGTGGGTGCTGGGGATCGAACCCAGGTCCTCTGCAAGAGCGGTCGGCACTCTTAACCACTAGGCCATCTCTCCAGCCCCAATTTTCATTATTTTTAATTGATATGTCAGCTCTAAATTTTTCTTTGAAAATTAAATAAAGCATATCTTACCAAACAGGGGAAAACAACAACAGGCCTGGTAGGGTCTGTGCTTGTCAACTATGGGCAGGAAAGAGTGCCACTGGCATTTAGCATGTGAGAGCCAAGTATGCAACATCCTGTGGGATGCTGGACAGTTCCTCACAGTAAGAAATTATTTTATGCCCTATGTGAATTTTGAACATCTCAGTAGACATTCCTATATGACCCACAGCTCATCTGCAAGAATATATCTCTACTTTCTCTGCTTTGATTATCTGTAATTTCTCTTGTTAGTACCTTTATTTCAACGAAACTTATTTCATTCTCAGCATATGCTGAAACTGTTAATATATTAAAATAGCTGTAGTTATGATTGGTTTTTACTCAAATATCCACTATCTTGATTCTGCTTTTTATGTCCCCATGCTTCTTTAAATCCACAACAGCCTCTACTTACTTTCTTTTAAGCTCGTGTCTAATCATTTGAAGTGTAAGCTGCTGATGACTTATTTATGTCTCAGTACTGTAAAACTGTGCCAAGTTATGGTCCCTTTTTCTCTTTTGTTAAAATTTATTTTGATTATTTTTAATTAATATATCACCTCTGAATTGTTAAATTAAATAACAAAAAATGAAAAAAGAAAATTAAATAAAGCATATGTTACCAAACAGAGGAAACAACAACAAAATACTTCATTAAGAACCACTGAACTAGGTACAAAAGGCACCTGGAACTGAGAGTAGGCCACAATAACTTTATACAGGAAACAAAACAACTTGGAATGACTCAACGTATAAGGAGATAGGGAGAGGAACCTGGGAGGACTTCTGCTGCTTATGGAGCTGGGATCAGTGATACCATTTACTGGGGGAAATCATGTTCCTTTGAAGGAGGAAAGTCAGTGAATGAGAAAAATCATTGGCAGCAAATACTCTAGGAATCTTACTTAAAAACAAAACAAAACAAAACAAAAAACATCAGCTGGGTGTGGGGTACATGCCTTTAATCGAGGCACTCAGGAGGCAGAGGCAGGAGGATCTCTGAGTTTGAGGACAGCCTCGTCTACAGAGTAAGTTCCAGGACAGCCAGAGCTATAGGGAGATCCTGTCTCAAAAAGAGAAAAGAAAACAAACGAAAACCTCTACACAATGTTACTGTTGGAGACCTTTAAAGTAAAGGAAGAACAAAGACATTTTAGATGAAATGAAACCTGACTAATATCAACTGTAACGCTAATTATTAATTAATTACTAATTACTAATTAATTATTAGCATGCATGCTGGAAGTATAAAAGGAAACAGTGGCAACAGGGACAAAATGTTCAAAAAGGAGAATTGGATGAAAAAATGTGTTTCATTATAAGGATAGAAATATTGGTCTAAGTACTTTAAATTGCTCTAAAAGTGCATCTGTTGAAGTTTTAAAAACAAATTCCTTAGCATCACTGTTTTCCTTGTACTGCTTTTGTACTCAAGAGCAAACCAGTCCTGCCTATCTTTCAAACAGGGATGACCCTGCTCTAGACAGTTTGGTGAACCTCATCTATTACTGCAAAGGAATCCAATAGCCAATAGCATTTGAGTTTATCAGTCATGCTTGTATAACTCTGGGTATTGTAACTTATTCTTACTAAAATACAGATGAGTTTATGAAACCCTATCCTGCAAAAGCCTTCTCTATGACCATATTAATTAGAATATAAATACCAAGAGCCTAAATGGGAAATTAATCCAAGTTGGTTGGTCTTTCTGAACTATACTTGATGGCTCTTACCATGGTTTTTCAGAGAGAGAGCATCAACCTCACAGAGTTTGGTTTCTAAGTAATCACAAAGGTGTACCTGATATTAGTTTCATTGCATGATAATGTATCTTATTGAATACTATATTCATGTCTGTCAATAGCATTTACATTTAAGTTTTAAACTTTTTTTTAGCAACTTTTGTCCCCAGGGCTGCAATGTCTTATATACTTGTTTCGATAGGCCTTATGATATTTCCCTAAAATGTTCCAAATTAATCTTCTTTCAATGTAAACAGAACCAAAACAATGCTATACAATAAAGATGAAGAATAGATGACAAAAGTGGAAGTTAATTATAGATAATTTAGAAATCAGCCCCAACCAGTGATGGCTAAGACAATGCTTCAACATCCACATTGTAATAGCTAATATTTGTCAATTGAATATGAGAACATTCCCCAAGGAGGGGAGAAAAGTATCCATGAGTCAAGGATAAATCCTACATTAAATATGATGATTCATGTGCTTCATTTTGTAAATTACCTGAAGAAGCTTACTACTGAATGAGAAACAAAATTTTTTTTTTCTAAATTGTGGAATTTGGCACAGAGGACCTCAGCCAAAGGAAAGAATTTTTAGGAGATAAATGGATAGTGTGAACAAACACCACATTGAACATCAGCCTTGTGATGATAGGATAAAAATTATAAGTAACACAATAAAAATTATATATAATGCTCAATCATATTACACTTAACCTGTTCAGCAGTTTCTTATGTGTTTCAATATTTGGCCTTACAATCTGAGAAAGAAATTCTCGATTTGAGATCTCCTGAGCCCAGCGGAAGGAAGAGGGGGAGACAGGTAGGAACTGGGTGCCTCAGCGAGCTGATAGTTGATCCTTTGGTCCTGCAGTCTTCGGCTTGATTGGCCTTTGTGGCTGTGAGGTTGGAGTTATCCTCCAAGCTGGGATTAAAGGTGTGGTCTTTGGCTTGATTGGATCTTGTGGCTGTGGGGGCAGAGTTATCCTCCCAGCCCCCCCCCGAGTCCTCATTCACTATTTCCTGGTGCTTATGAACACTGATGAGATTAGATTTCTCTACACGCCATCAATTGACTGTTGAAGGGTCTATGATCTTCTGCTCCATTTTCTGTCACAACTTCTCTACAGAAATTACCACTTCTTTCAACATGATTTATCTCAGACTGAAATTTAGATATAGGGCAATCAAAAGAGGCTCAGGAGCAGAATGGTTTCTCCAGAGACAAATGTTTGGATAACATTGAATTCAATGAGTCAATTGTACACAGAAATGACACTTTAAATGGGACCAGCTGCCATTATATGTATGTATATATGTATTATATTATAATATATATATATAATATATATATATAATATATCAGATATTTATATATATGGCATATACACATATATAAGATATAGGCATATGTATATATGTAATGATTGTACTCAAAGAAGAGGACAGGAATTTTGATAAGTGGGGTTTAATGGAAGGAGGTTGGAACATTCCAGTTACAGTAATCATGCATGAATTTCTGAACAAAAATGAGGAAAAATTAAATAAAATAAAACCTCTCTCCAGTTTTTATAAGAACTCAATTTGTCTTCTTCTTGTGGAAGAATGAAACTACATGTGGCCATGCTTACCAGTAATACAAGAAGGGAGATGACAGGTCCCTAGATATTGGTTTGTAGCTCTGCATTAACTTTTCTAGAACCTAAACTTTTCCTTTTTATCTGTTAAAACAACACCCTTGTTTACAGCCATAGAAGAATCAAATAATCATTCCATGTTTACAGTTACTGTTGAAAAAAAAGCTCAGTTTTAGGTTGAAATCTCTAAGGAGACTTAACTATTGTGGAATCTCTTTTCATCACTCCATGCAGGACAACATTGGATGGACATAGAGAATAGAAGGGGATTACTCATGAAGTCTGTTCATTCAATAAATGCGTTAAAAAATGCAGTATCTACATTCATTGACTATGTTTAGAAGAATGCCGTACAGTCATTTGCTCTGATGCATATTAATCTCCTTTAAGGCATAGTCCTGAGTGAGATAGTAGATCAAAATACAATTATTCAATAGCACTTATATGGAGAAAGCTTGTGAGGAGAGGATGAAGAGAAGAAGTGCGTTATTTAAATAATTTAAAGAAAAGTGGGGGGGGCAGGAATTTCGTTTTTGTCGTTGTTTGTTTGTTTACTTTTTTACATTTTTCACAAAATTTTTTATTTATTTATTTATTATTTATTATTTTTAACAAAGTCTAGACCCGTGTTCTCCGCCATTCCCCACCCCGCAAAGATCAGTGATTCTGCAAACAGTCCTTTTCATCCTTAGTCTTCGTCCATATTCTATGGTAGGTGGTAGTTTGATTGTTTTGCAGCCAGAGGAGTTCACTGTTTCAGCAGTGCGTTTGATGCAGTTTTCTGTTGTGTTGTTGTGTTTCCCAAAAGTGCAGTTACGGCCCAATCGCGGGGTGTTGTACTACCAAGTCTCAGAGGGCCACCACACAGAGAAATACTACAACTGGGTAATGTGGCTAGCGTAGCATCACAGATTGAGGAGACCATTCGGTCCTTTGGGGTTTTTCTGGGACTGTGTTATTGTCACGCAGCACCTGTGTCCTCGTAGCTCCAGCCATTTCGTCCGGAAAGCTCGCGGAGTGTCATCTTCCTGGATTACTGCCGCATAAAACTCCGGGTAATGTAGACTAGATGACCACATTTCTGTATCCAGCTCGTCAGTTCGACTGGAGGGCAGGTTGGTTTTCAAAATTGCCTTGCATTGTGAAGATGGAGCTGCCCAGTAAACATGGCAGTGCATGTATTCTGGCTGGTGAACGCGTCAGAGATGTCTTTGAGGCTAGGCCCGAGTGAGTATGGTGGATGGTGGAAACTGGCGGTGGCAAGTCATTCCCAAGCTTGCAAGGGTTTTCACCAAACTGGCTTTTCATAGTGGTTAGTTTACATTCCCACCAGCAGTGGATGAGTGTTCCCCTTTCCCACAACCCCTCCACACTTGGTATCTTTGTTTTCTTGATCCTAGCCAGTCTTTTTTTTTTTTTTTTTTTTTTTTCTGTTTCTTAAAGTTTTTTTGGTTTGCATTTCCTTAATGAATTAGTGATATTGACAACAGTTCTTGAGGTGTTTCTCCTACATCTCTAATTCCTCACTTGTATATTGAAGTCTCTTTCAGGTCTTTGCTCCATCTAATTGAGTGGGTCATTTGTCTTTCATTTTTCTTGTTTTTTTTGATTATAGTTATATTATTCTGGAAATCAGATGCTTTGTCAGATTAACTGGCAGGAAAGGTTTCCTCCCACTCTGTGGGATTTCTCATATCACCTTCCCTTTTGATTGTTTCTTTGTGATGTACAGAAGTCTTTTGAGTTTCTGTAATGAAGTCGTCCCATATTCGTCTAATTATCGACGCCTTTAAATTCTTGTGCAGCTGCCTGATCTGATTTTAGGATCAGTCTCTTTCCTGTATGCCTATTGTTCTTGAAAGCTGCATGCCCAACCTTATTCTTACTGTATTCCACACCTTTCAGAGCTTTTAGGATGTGTTTGCACGTTGTGATGGTCTTAATGCCATTCTGGAGTTGGACTTTTTGTACAGGCCGAGACTTGAGGTTTAGGGGTTAATTTCATTCTTTCTACAAGTGTGATCCAGTTTTGACACACCACTGGCTGAATATGCTGTCTTTTGTCCATTGTGGCTTCTTGGCCCCATTGGTACACAAATAATGAAAGAGGCGCTGAAATTGTGTGTGCTCCGATTTGGATCTTCAGTTTATTCCGTTGGTCAACTGATCTGTTTTCGTCCCAGTACCAGGCTATTTAGCACTCATAAGCCCCTGTTGTTATAGTTTGAGTCTGGTAGATTAGAGCTCCCCCCCTAGCTCTTCTTCACGTAAGGGTTGTTTTGGTCTATTCCACTTGTCTTTTGTTTTTCCATAATGAATTTTAAGACAACTTTTCTGTTTCCAAAGCCTGTGAAGAATACTCTTGGGGATTTTGATTGGGGATTTTGATTAATCTTGACAGATGTTTGTAAAATGGACATTCTTATACAATGTATAATTTTCCCCAATCATGAGCATGGAGAGGTTTTGTCCATCAGTTCTAGAGAGCTTCTTTCAATTTCTTCTTAAGGGTTGGAATTTTTGTTGTAGAGGTCTTTAGTGTCTTTGGTTAGGTTTCTGTTCCTGGTATCTTATTGTTTTTTAGGCTATTGGGAGTGGGGAAGGTCTTCTTTGAATTCCTTCTCCACTTGCTTGTTGGGTGTTAAAGAAAAGGCCATTGTGATTCTATTAATAAGGATTAATTTTGTATCCTGCCACTTTGCTTGAAGCTGTTAATCATTTCAGGACTCTCTTCTAAGGTGAAGTTTTTAGCATCTCTTAAGTAAACAAATATATACATCTGCAAAAAAGGAAGCTTGACTTCCTCTTTCTCCAATTAGTACTCCTCTATCCAATTTTTGCCTTATTGCTCTTAGCAAGTGTTTCAAGCAATACATTGAAAGGATGGTGACGGGGCACCCCTTGACCGAAAAAAGTCCTACCTTTAAAGAATTTCTGTCATTCCCCAGTTAAGGAATATGGCAATACCCTTGGCTTTCCCTGTTACAATAAACATAAATATGGTTCTAGATGTAACCGTTAGAATAGCTCGCAATTTCTGCTGCTTCATAGCATCTTCTACTATTACATAAGACTATGGTAAAGCAACAAATTATGAAGAGACGCAAATTCCTGGCGTATTGTCAAAAGGCTTTTTTCAGCACAATTTTGCTTCGAATGACTGTGTGTATGGTCTTTTGTGCTTTATTCCCGTTTTATGGTGGTTAGTGCATGATTTTTATTGGATTTTTCATTGATTGTGATGAAACTCGCCATTCACGCCTGCAAGTTCTCTTGTATGAAGTGCAAACGTATGGTAACCGATGATGGATGACTCTTCCTTTCGACTGTGGGTCTGTATGCCCGAATTGCTCTAGTATTTGTGGTTATTAGAATTTCTCTCGAGGCATGTCCATGGTAGTCTCCATGAGAGGCGATATGCTCGGTGTCCCAGCGCGGCTATAATTCTTTTTGAGTTGTATCCTTACCTTGGTTTGGGTAATAGAGTGATAATTGGCTTCATAGAAGGATTTGGAGAGATTTCCCTATGATTGTTATCCTTTCTAAACAATTCATAGTTATAAGGTTGTAGTTCTTTATTGAAATGTTTTATATAGAATTCTGCTGTGAACCATCTGGGTCTGGGCTTTTAGTTGGGAGGCTTCTTTTAATTACATCCTCTATTTTCTTCATAGTTATGGGTCTGTTTAAGCTGGGGNCACATTTGTGCAGAATTGGTGCATCTGAATATCAAGGGGTGTATAATAGAATCTGTGTCACTATTTTTAATTGAATTTTTTAGATTTCATAAAATGTATTTTGATTATATTCAAAAACCCTTTCTTATGTCCCACCCTACTTATTTACACATCACAATTTCATGTATTATACTATTTTTAGGGCTTAGCCATTTTAAAATTATTTATTCATATACTTATTTAAGATTTGCTATTGAACTTTTGTATATCTCATACAGCAGTTCTGTATTAGTCAGTTTTCTGTTGCTGTGATAAAGCACCATGACCAAGGAACTCATAAAAGGAAGAGTTTATTTGAGCTTACAATTGGCTGTTCCAGGGAATGAGAGTCCATTGTGGTGGGAGGCATGGCGGCTGGATCTGGAGCAGCAAACCGAGGGTCACATCTCACAAAGAGCACCAGAAACAGAGAGGAAGCAACTGTAGACCAGGCTTGTTAAGCTCACTAAGCCTGCCCCCAGTGACACACTTCCTGCAGCATGGCCACGCACCCCAAGACCTCCAAAAACAGCGCCACCAACTGGAGACAAATGTCTGAATACCTAGAGCCTATGGGGGACACACATTCAAACCACCACATTCCACTCCCTGACCCCCATAGGCTCTTGACCATATAAAATGCAAAATGCATTTAGCCCAACCTTAAAAGTCCCCACAGTCTTTACCAGACTCAATGTCATTCAAAAGTCCACAATCCAAAGTCTCTGAGTCTCAGGCCAATCTCCCAAACTGTAAGCTCCTGTAAAATCAAAAGACAAATTACATACTCCCAACATACAGTGGAACTGAATACACATTCCCATTCCAAAAGGGAGGTATAGAGGCATAGTGAGGAATTAATGGACCAAAACAAGACCAAAAACCAACAGGGCAAACTCCAAGTCCAGTAGCTCCATGTGCAACTTCTGGGACTTGACTTCCAAAGGGCTTAGATTGCTCAGCTCTTCCAGCTTTGCTTGCAACATACATCTCTTTCTTAGCCTCGTACCACTCCCCGTATGCAGCTCTCCTTGGCAAATATCTCACAGGTCTGGCATCTCGAAAGTCTTCTTGGGGTCTCCACTGTCAACCAGGCTTCACACTCACGGCTTCACACAATGGCCTATTAGGGCCTACTTTATGCAGGGACACCCCTGATGCGCTCTGCTTGACCTTGGGAGCTCTCTGAAACCGTGGAGGAAGAACTGATGATCCCTTCACTCTTGCAAACTTCATTTCTCTAAAGCCAGCACCACGTGAATGAAACTGCCGAGTTTTGCTGCAAGTTCGGGACGGACCCTGGCCCATTTCAACCACATTTGTAATTTTTCTCTGCCCTGGACTTGCTGGAGGATTAGCTGGTTGTGGTCTTGCCCTGAAGGTACTGATTATTTTGTTTACTTGTAAATCTCCAGGCCTCTCCTTAATGGCTTTAATCTCCTTATGAAAGGGAGCCTCTCCTTCACATGCCTTGATGTGGAGAGCGGGCATTGGCCAAAATGGCGCTTTGGACCCTGGCCAGGTCTTATCGCCTGATTGTGGCCTGACTGCCCAGCTCATTCCCCAGCCAACAAGAGAATGCCAAACCTGAACCCTCATTAGCATGTCCGCTGACTTCCGTATATTGTGCATACTGCTTACAGACCAAGGAGAGACTGCCATGGCCCTCGTGCCCTAGCAGGAGGCGGGGTTGAGAGAGGGGATATGAGTAGGGGACACTGGAAGGAGGAAAGAGAGTTGGTGTAAGAGTTGCCTGAATAAACTGCGTCTGGAAGAACAAGAGTGTGTCCTCTCCTTTTTCCTGCTGGCCGGGAACAGAGCAACGAGGAGAGCGACAAGTGGTGGCCCGGACGGGGAACCTCCCTCGGTGCGAGCACGGTTCAGAACCAGACGCAGGCAGGTGGGCTAGCTGGCAAGTTCCCAGGTAAGGTGGGACTATAACGTTCTCGGAAGTATAGACTATGGGGAATTCAAATTTAATGCGGCCAATGCGCGATACCTTGAAGGAACTGCTGAAAATGAAAGGAATTGGCATAAAGACCCAAATTTTAGATCTGATTTGGAAATTAATAAGAAATTGCTTGGGTGATGAAGGGAGCTGTGCAGCAGAAATAAAAAAAGGGGAAGAACTTCTACAGCAGCTAATAGAGGAACAGGCGCCACCCAAGGGGGTTGAGGACGAAGAGCAGGACATGTCGGCTGATGAGTTGGAGAGTTTGGTAGAAAGCATGGAGCAAGTGAAGGTTAGCATATAGCCAGCAGCCCCAGGACCTCTGCTACTGCTGACGGCCCTGGGACCCCCTCCACCTTTTGCAGTACCTGGCACTTCGTTTCATCCGGAGTGCTGGAGGGAGGTAGCCACTCAAAATCCAGCCCTATGTTTTCCAGTCTTCCAAAACCAACAGGACAATAACCGTTATCATGAACCACTCGATTTTAAAATCATAAAAAATATAGCGGAAAGTGTGCGCTCATATGGAAGATGGATCTAAGACAGGCCAAGGAGCTTATATGGAGGCAGGAGCACCTCCAGTCACAGTACCATTCTCTCCTGCCTCCCCTCAAGTTATTGAGCTCAAGATAGTCATAACAGTGTTTCAGACCTTTAATGCTCCTTTCAACCTGATTTCTGACAGTCAATATGTTGTTAATATCCTAAAAAGGCTCGAGGTAGTAGGAAAGATCAATCTCAGGTCAGCCATCGGGTCTCTTCTGCGTACTTTACACATGCTAATTCTCCAGAGAGAACACCCATTCTTTGTTCCCTGCCCGCTAGCCGAAGGCAATGATTCAGTTGATAAGGCGTCCAGAGCTCTGATGTGTTTTCTCTCCTCCCCTCAGGAACTTGCACGCACCTTTCATTCCCGCTTTCATGTTAATTCTAAAACGCTTGCCTCCCGATTTCACATCTCTCGAGCCGATGCTCGCGATATTGTAAAAAATTGTCATCAATGTGCCCCACTTCTGCCGCAACAGTCCCTTGGGATTAATCCCAGGGTTCTCCTCCCATTACATGTATGGCAGATGGATGTCACTCACATCCCTGAATTTGGCACATTAAAATATGTGCATGTCTCTGTTGATACCACCTCAGGAATTATTTTTGCCTCCCTACATTCTGGAGAAAAGGCCTGTCATGTCCGCAAACAATGTTTCCAGGTGTGGGCAGCCTGGGGACAGCTTAAAGAGTTAAAGACTGACAATGGTCCGGCTTACACTTCAGGCTCCTTTAACTCCTTCTGTTTGATGATGGGCATTCACCTCATTCACGGTTTGCCGTACAATCAGCAAGGACAAGGCATTATTGAGCGTGCCCATCATACACTAAAGGAGTGCCTTCAAAAACAAAAGGGGGGAATAGCCTCTGGCTCTCCTCCAAAGGAAAGACTTGCGATTGCTCTTTTTACTATTAATTTTTTAAATTTAGATAAGCATGGGAGGTCAGCTGTGAACAGGCACACACAAACAGACAACACTTCAAAAGGGCTTGTAATGTGCAAAGACATAGTTACAGGAAAATGGTATGGCCTGGACCTGGTCCTAACATGGGCAAGAGGAGCTGTCTGTGTTTTTCCTCAGGATCATCAACAACCTCTTTGGATCCTGGAAAGGCTCACCTGAGTGGTTCAAGATGTGGAAGTGTGGGATACTCGTGATGATGGTGCCATGGCCCATGGCGATGACGGAAGAGCTTCATTGGGGGCTGATGACAGTGTTCCCTAAACCTATCCCAGTCACCCATTCAGCACAAGTATTCTCCCGCTTTTTTACAACCAATGATAACATGGAGGTCCCTTCTTTTTTACCATTAGATGACACATTAGCAGCAGTACAAGAGACCATACACCTGTCCCTAAACAGATTACTGTGCTTCCAACTGATTACTAACATAACCCAGGACAGTGATTGTGTACATATGTATAACCAGACAGGAGGCTGGTTTGATGCACCCCCTCGGGGGACCAGCCGGTCCAATGCCACATGGCTCAGGGGAGCTTGGCCAGGAAATAATAAGTACCTTCTATAATGATCGGCTTGACGTGCTTATACAGATAGCACAGTTGGGGTGTGAATGGAGACATTCTGGGCTCTGTATTACCTCTGTACCTTTTCAGAATCTGAGCCATGCAGCTAATCTATCATGCAGTCTCTCACATCATTTAAAAGGAAACTGGTCCGGTAAACTCGACTCTCTATTGGAAGAACTCCGTTCATCCATCATGCACATTGACTCTACACGAGTAGACCTGTTCACGTCTGAGGGTTTTATCTCCTGGATGTCGAAGGCGGTGTCTCACCTACAGCAGTGGGCTGGAACAGCGGGTTTGGGTTGCAGTATAATCCTGTGCGGGTCATTGTGTCTGTGGTGTCTGATGTGCATGTGGAACAATCAGCGCAGAGAAAGAGCGTTCTTCGTGCAGGCTCTTGCCGCTATTGAACTGGGCAGTTCACCACAAGTTTGGCTTGGCATGCTAGAGAAGTAGTCAAAGATGGGTAAGACCCGCTGCATGTATTACCAACCTAAGACAGGGAACAAACCTATGCTGTTTGTTTAACCCCATGATGGGTAACGAATACCTCTGCAGGGGCAACCTAAGACAGGCATTCTCTCTGCCATATTATAAAAGAAAGGGGGAGATGTGGAGAGTGGGCGTTGGCCAAAATGGCGCTTTGGACCCTGGCCAGGTCTTATCGCCTGATTGTTGCCTGACTGCCCAGCTCATTCCCCAGCCACCAAGACAGCACGCGCAACCTGAACCCTTCAGTGCATGTCTGCCATGACCTTCCGTTATTGATGCCTACACCCGTCCGCCCACTGCGAAAAGGAAAGAAAACCGGGCGAAGGGGGAAAGACGATGCCCGACGGCGCTCTCGCCCTAGCATGCGGCGGGGTTTGCAGAGGAGGAGATAGATAGGGGACCCATGGAAGAGGCAAACGAGAGTATGGTGTAAAGCGTTGCCTGAATCAACTGCAATCGAGGAAGAACAAGAGGTTTGTCCTCTCTATTTTCCCTGGCTGGGCCGGGACAGAGCGCGAGGAGAGCGACACCAGAGTCTGTGTGAAACCCCACCTTTAATGTTCCTAGTGGTCATTTTTCAGATCCAAACTGTATATTCCCTGCATTTATTTCTGCCCCATTGCTCTTCTTTCACTGAGAATCTGCACACTATTTTCACCATTAAAAGCCACGCCACCATTTTCACATCTAGGCTGTCTTGAAAATTCCTCTCGTCAGCCATGTTTATAGATCAGGCTAACATTTGGCTGTGGGGCAAACTGCCAGACTCTTTATAAAAGATATCCTCGTTTGCGCTTAAGTCTTCTATTTTCCCCTGGAATCACAGTATCTTTGCAGCCATGCTTTCTTCCTGGCCTCCACTAGAATGGCCCCTTAAGCTCTTCTTACAGTAGTCAACAGCCTTTCCAGCCCAAAGTTCCAAAGTCTTCCACACTTCTCCAAACATACACATGGTCAGGTTCTTCACAGCCAACAGCCCACTCTCTGGTACCAATAACTGTATTAGTCAGTTTTCTGTTGCTGTGATAAAGCACCATGACCAAGGAACTCATAAAAGGAAGAGTTTATTTGAGATTACAATTGGCTGTTTCAGGGAATGAGAGTCCATTGTGGTGGGAGGCATGGCTGCTGGATCTGGAGCAGCAAACCGAGGATCACATCTCACAAAGAGCACCAGAAACTGAGAGGAAGCAACTGTAGACCAGGCTTGCTAAGCTCACTAAGCCTGCCCCCAATGACACACTTCCTGCAGCATGACCACACACCCCAAGACCTCCAAAAACAGCGCCACCAACTGGAAACAAACGTCTGAATACCTAGAGCCTATGGGGGACACACATTCAAACCACCACAAGTTACTAATCAAATTAAGTGACCTCTCCCCTTCCCCACTTCTCCAACTTTTCACCCGTACCCCACCATATATGAAGAAACTGGAGGACCATGCAGCCTTAGAGACCTCAAAATTGATTGGACATGGTGCTAGAGTCCATGCCCTTTATTATAAAGTTGGACATCTCTGTACAGTGTCAGATGTGTTGTCTGTGAAGCTTTGGGATGTAAGCATAGGACAGTGCGTTATGGCATATAGACCCACACTTGTCCAGGCAAGAAGTGTGATGAATACAAGCTTCTGGCAAACTTATTGACAACACTGTGGCCTGCTGGGAATGGAGTTCTGGATCTAAGACTCAGCCCTTCCAGGGTACATCAGGGTGGAGTTTAACTATGACTACAATGATGAACAAGATACCTTGGTGAGTGGATCTGAGGACTTCACAGTGAAAATGTGTATGATTATCTGCTGGGACCTGTCTAAACATGCTCACTGGGCACACTCAATGGGTCACCAAGGTGCTTTTGGAAAGGTGCAAATTCAAGTCCCACTTACACAACTCTGGAGACTAGTTCTTAAGTACAGCAAATATGAGATGAAGATTTGGCCAACTTGGAGAGAAATTAAGTGAAAGTACATAAAGACTCTGTCTCTGAGGATATGTGTCTGTGTGCAGTGAATACTTCATTTCATTATCTAGTATATTGTCTGTAGTTTGGCCATTGATCTACACCAGTTGGACTTTGCCAGTTACCATATTCTTAGATAGTGTTCCCTTCGGCCATGTGCTTTACTGTTGAAAATCTGCTACACCTCAGGATATTTCAACATACAGGTCAACAGCTTACTTTTAGGAAGTTCAGTTTCAACTCATCTGCAAACTCCACTCCTCTTCCATAATTCTAGGACCTTAGGTCATTCCTCAAGTCTTTATATCCAATACCAGCAAATGCTCCACCTTTCTTTCTCAGTGATTCTCAACTATTCCTTAAATATAACCCTCAGCCAGCTCCGACATACCCAGCTCTTTTGGGTTTTCTCTCACATTTCTTTGCTCAGTCAGGCCCCCAGCCCTCTCTAGCTCCTGTGTTCTCCTGCCCTGTGTCACAGTTCCTTTTTGACTTCCCACCTATTTCACCCTGGCTCATCTCCTTCATAATTCTCCCTGCTTTGGGCAATTATATACTTCCATCTAATTAGACAAGGAGTGCCCTTATACTTTCTTCTACCACATCTGATTTCTAAATAAATCATAAAATGTCACTGTGATTCTCACCAAACTGTTTGTTTGATGTCTTCTGAGCCTCATATTTCCTCTAAGGAGGAATGCTTCAATTGTGAGAAGACTGTCATACAGTACTCCATCCCATACTCTGCTCTTACTCTCTTTACACCCTCTCTTCTAAGTTTTCCAAGTACAGAGTGGCTAATCTCAATATCTACTTTCTTCAATTTATGGGGAACAATGGTCCAGTATTCAAGTGCCATGTCTTTGCAGAAGCTCAGTGGATTACAATTTTGTACAATGACCACAGCACCTGGGGAAAAAATCTCTGCATCACTGAAACTGATAGCAAGGGTAATCCATGGCTATAAATGCCAATGTGCAAAAAGCAATTTGACATGTGCATCACATTCATTAAACAATAGCAGTGTCCTCCATTCTGTGGCCTCTGATCTACTTCTCCCTACAGATAAACATCTTCGCTTCCATTAAAAAATTCAGCACAATTTACCTTCAGTAGAAACAATATTAAATGCTACCAGAAAGAAAGTAGTTGTTTGTATAACCGTCATGAAACTTTTTGGGGGATATCACAAAGAATTCATAACTGAGCAGAATTCTCAGTGATAATGCTTTCCTTATAGCACTATAAAATCCAGCTGACATCATTAGTGGTACTCTGTGTGGTGTAGCAGTGCTTACGACAACCATGTATGCCACAAACTTACGTCACCTTGACTCGTCCTTTCCCACTCTCACAGACTTGCTTCATTCAAACTACTTAGCTTACCAATTTACTATACTTTGCTGTGCTTTTCCAAATTTCTTTTTTTTATTTGTTTTTTTAAAAAGGGTCTCCCTTTTAGTCCCAGCTGGCCTGTAGAACAGGCTGGCCTTGAACTAACAGAGATCATCCTGCTTCTGCCTCCTGACTGTGGGGATTAAAGACATGAGCTACCACACCTGGCTGCTTTTCCAAATTTTTAAAACACTCAAGTATTATGAGTGTTTTCTCTTTCAAAGAGTGGGAAGGATCTCTGAAAGTCCATTACTATCTGCTCTGAGAAAGTACCCATGGTTGACGGTATTTGGCAATTAATGGAGTAGGAAAATAAATTATTAGTTTATGTCAACAATGTATTTAAAGATCCCATCACTGGTACACATGGTTCTGTCAGAAGAGTACTATTGGATATAGCAGCCAGATGGGGTACACTATGCATCTAGGTTTGTTAATTCATAGTAATTTTCAATCAACCATCTATATGTCTTTCTTAGTGCTCCTGTGCCTGTGGGGTTTCTGTTAATCTCTGTAAGAGATCTTGATAGGTGCTGCCTTGTACAAAAGGTGTAGGTGACATACTGAACCATGTTGAGCCTTCTGCCACAGGGAGCTCCTTGGTTCTGGCAGGCTCTTCATTACCATAATTTCCCATGCCTATCTGGTGCTCAGACATGGAGGCTGAAATGTCTCTAGATGGTTCAATCCATTTGCACACCCCTGCCCCCAGTACACCTCATTCCATAAGAGAAATTCAGAGTGTCCACTGGAAAATAACTGCCTGAACCTGATGTGGGTTAATTTTTGTACCGCAACGTGATTTTTGTTTTCTGTCTTTTGTACATTGTTGCTATGGCTTTAGGACTTCCAGAAGCACACTAGCACAGCATTTGTCTGTTATTTTCTTTCTCTAAAATTTTGTGCTCAACAGACATCTTCTGTCAATTGTGTTCTGACAACTTGCACTAATATGCTATTCCTCTTTTCCCTTCTGTCATCAACTTTAGTTGCTTTAACACTTTATGTCCACAATTTAGATTTTTTTATTAATTTTATTTATTTATGTATGTGTATGAATGTAATGTCTGCATGCAAGTTTGTGCACCCATGTCGTGCAATGCTGTGGAGGTCAAAAGAGGGTGTCGGATTCCCCTGGAACTGGAGTTCTCCTGGAATTGGAGTTTCAGACGGTTCTCAGCTGAAATGTGGGTGCTGGGGATTGAACCCGAGTACTCTGCAAGAGCAGTCGGTGCTCTTAACCGCTAGGCCATCTCTCCAGCCCATATGTGCACAATTTAGAAGCCAATTGTAATCACTGACCATCTTTGTAAGGATCTCAAACAACTGCAGGGCTCAACAGACCTACTAAAGCCATTTATCAGTCTCAAAGTCTCTCCTCCCACCTAAAGATTTTGTCTTCCATTGTATTAAAAGTAAATATTTGTGCTATGACTGCTCATGTATGAAAAAGGGAAGCCTGGTCTAGCAAGATCTGATTTTGTCCTCGAGTGGATGGAACTGGTAAGTGAAAAGCCATGAGGAGCCAGAAGGTAAGAAAGAAATACAGAGAAAATCCAAATGAACAAAATCAGAGATGAATTTTCTGATGTATTCAAGTCTTAAAAGTTGGGTAAAACACATCAGTCTGCACATTTGTAAGTTTTTTTCTCCAGTATGAATTCTACAATGATATCTAAGATCTGAATGTTGGTTAAAACACTTTTCACAGTTTTCACATTTGTAAGGTTTTTCTGCAGTATGAATTCTCTGATGTACTTTAAGAGTTGAAAGTTAAGTAAAACCCTTTTCACAGTTTTCACATTTGTAAGGTTTTTATTCCAGTATGAATTCTCTGATGTACTCTAAGAGTTGAAACTCGGGTAAAACCCTTTTCACAGTTTTCACATTTGTAAGGTTTTTCTCCAGTATGAATTCTCTGATGTACTCTAAGAGTTGAAAGTCGGGTAAAACCCTTTTCACAGTTTTCACATTTGTAAGGTTTTTCTCCAGTATGAATTCTAAGATGTTTTCTAAGACTTGAAATTTCAGTAAAACCCTTTTCACAGTTTTCACATTTGTATGGTTTTTCTCCAGTATGAATTCTCTGATGTATTCTAAGATGTGAATAAGTTGTAAAACCCTTTTCACAGTTTTCACATTTGTATGGTTTTTCTCCAGTATGAATTCTCTGATGTACTCTAAGATTTGAAATATTGGTAAAACTCTTTTCACAGTTTTCACATTTGTAAGGTTTTTCTCCAGTGTGAATTCTCTGATGCACTCTAAGATGTGAAAGGCTTATAAAACTCTTTTCACAGTATTCACATTTGTAAGGTTTTTCTCCAGTATGAATTCTGTTATGCCTTCTAAGTCCTGAGTTCAGGAAAAGGACTTGTCAAAATCCTGATATTTACAGGGTTTCTCTCCACCATGAATTCCAGTATGCCTTCTAAGATATGACTTCTCAGTAAACTCCTTTGCACATGCCTCATATTTGAAGCCTTTATTGATCGTCAGAGATGATTTATGCCTTCTTTTAATTGAACTCTTCAGGCCAGTGAAAGATGAAGAATGCATTTCAAATACTGAAAATAAAGATGAGAGTAAAACATTCAAAAGGAAGAAAGAAAAAGAAATTGAATAAAATTTTTAGGAGAGACCAAATCTAAAGAATGATGGTCAATACATAGTAGAAAGATATAAATTAAACTATGAAATATGTGCAAAAAATTAAACTATTAAATATATGCAAAGAAAATATAAGCAGAAAACTATTGAACAGTAGATAAATACTTGGGTATAAATTCATAAGGGACATATGGAAAGCTAAAATAAACAAGAACAGTGTACTTGATCCTCACCCATCAGAAAGATGTGAACAGTAGAATGGAAAAAGTTATATTGAAAAGTTTAAGGGAAAATTGTCACATCAAAGCAAAGGCAGATAAAGGCAATGATATTAGACATCAAATCAACAAGTCCAAATACCAGGAAAGAATTAAGAAATACAATTAAAAATATATAATCAAAATATAAATTAAAATAGACAACCAATAAGTGTAAGCATCAAAATTGATGGACAGATAAATACATATTTAGAAAAACAATCATTGCAACAAAGTCTGCACTTTAGCATTTCCATAAGATATGCAGAGGAGGAGCCATCTTCATACATGAGAACAGAGAAAAGATTATAAATTATACATGGACATGATGAGTGGACCACATCCCTTGAGGAATCAGCATACTAAGACTAAGAGGA
This sequence comes from Rhizomys pruinosus, assembly GCA_009823505.1. NCBI lineage: Eukaryota > Metazoa > Chordata > Mammalia > Rodentia > Spalacidae > Rhizomys > Rhizomys pruinosus. Next base: position 2,250,371 of record VZQC01012005.1, on the reverse strand, counting down.
AGGATATAAATACCAATAAACTAAACAAACAGAAGACCAACAAAACACATTCAATAAAAATCTCATAAATCATATCAGGAAATGAGTACATCCCAATATTTCAAATGGAGAATACTGAAATGTTACATTAAAGTATCAACATATTAGTAAATTAAATAATAAAATAACCTGGTAAGATCATCATTGTAGATTAGTAATGTTGAAAATTGATGAGATATAGAACCATTATACACATTTCTTCAAAAGAAATTTAGAATTCTTAATTGATATTTATATTTATTAATATAAAACCTAAATGTAAATTCCTAATTTATATTTAATAATATAAAACCTAAATGAAAAGGAAAGTTAGAGGCAACCTGATAATAAGAGTCAAATATACTAGTGCACAACTCAAAAATCTAAATATGATTTATGCATAAAATTCAGAAAAAAAATCACAAGACAAATTATTTGGGAATACAGTATCTATGCAATGTTCTTTAAGGAAGTAAAACAGAAAAAATAATATTGTCAAAACCATTACTGTAAGGTTTACATAAAAACTTTCCTATCTGGATCAAGTGGTGCATTCCTTTAATCCTAGCACTAAGGAGGCAGAGGCAGGCGGATCTTTGTAAGTTCAAGGCCAGCCTGGTCAACACAGTGAGTTCCAAGAGAGCTGGGACTACAGACCCTGTTCCAAAATGATAAAAAAAACAAAACTAAACAAACAACAAAAAACTTTCCTAGCGATGATCATGCAATCATTGTTACTTTTAAAAGGTGAATTAATCCAGAAGTAAATATAAAAAGAAATCTGGGGATCTATGTAATTACAAGGAAAATTTGATTGTAATGTTTCATTGGCAAGATTAAGGATGGGATTTTTTTAAAAATCCATCAATAAAATGAAATGGTACAACCCACTAGAACTTCAGAGATAGAACTAAAGTTGTTTAGAGAAGATATTTCATTGGAACAAAGTGTCTACCACAAAATATAAGAGCAACGCCAAAAAAATAGTATAGAGACATCATGCTGAGTGAAGTAACACAGTCCCAGAAAAACAAATGATGAATGGTATCCCTCATCTGTGGATACTAGTGCCAATTACCTAGTTGTATTTCTTGCGCATGACCCCTTGAGCTTTTTTGTCCAAGCAGTTGGGAGTGATGCATAATGGAAACAATAGCAACAACAACAACAACAACAACAACAGAAAGGACTGCATCAAAGAACTGACTGAAACAGTGAACTTCTGCTCAAAACAGTCAACTTCCACATGGAGAATATTGAGAAAGACTGAGAAAGAGATGAAAAGCATGTTTGGCAGAATACATGAGTTCTGGTGGGGTGGGGGCATAGGATGGGGAACATGGGTCTAGATTTGACAATATTGTACAAAACATATATTAAAAAATACATAGGGGTGGGAGAGATGGCCTAGCGGATAAGAGCACTGACTGCTCTTGCACAGGACCCGGGTTCAATCCCCAGCATCCACATGGCGGCTGAGAACCGTCTGTAACTCCAATTCCAGGAGAACTCCAGTTCCAGGGGAATCCGACACCCTCTTCTGACCTCTGCGGCATTGCACGACAAGAGTGCATAGACCTAATGCAGAAAGTACATTCATACACATAAATAAAATAAATAAAATAAATAAATAAATAAAAATAGTATAGAAATATAATTCAATTGGTGGCACACCACTTTAAAACCAGCACTCAGGAGGCAGAGCCTTTAGATCCAGATGTTTGATATAAGTGTCTTATTCAGGGAAAGTGCTCAGAAGACTCATGTACTTTGCACTTTGCACAGTTGAGGGGTTTTGTGTTAAACATCATCTATTGCATAAAGAATCTGTTACACCAACTCCAGTGTCACTTACGTATGAGCTGTGATGAAAGTCATATTCGAGGCAGGCGGGGGAGCAAAGTCCTTCGGGGCCTGACTCCCTGGAGGTCCCTGACAGAGTGCTCGGCCTTGACCATTTCCCGATATGCTCCTAAGATGTCACGCTTCCTTGGTGCTGGGCTTGGCATGCTGTCTTTCTTAGTTATAATATACTTTCTAAATACAACAAAGTCCTCTCTCAAGTTTAATTAAATGTTCCTTATAGACAATGGACAGAGTTACCTAGATGTTCCGGTAGTTGGCAATAATAGCCAAATACCTCCCCCAGTTCTTGGCCATTCTTGGAGCAGGAACTTTCTGTAAATCTTAGTCAAATTAAATATAAAAATATTTTTGAGTACAACCCTCCTTTGTTAAAAGCTCTTGCAAAAATTCATTGGAAAAACAACATTACATTGGGTGATATCATAGACCAATTACAAAATAATAAATTGTTTGAAGAAAGTTCAAAATAGGATAATCAGGTAAAAATGATGTTTTATATCATGACTGTTACTGAGTAAAATGGGAATTCCAGTGGCAGTCGTGTATGACGGGAGGCATTATTTAATTAAAGGCAGATGGTGGGCTCCTCCTTTAAGAAAAAAAATAACATACAAAGGGTCCCTGATTCTCCCCCTCCTTTCATAGGAACATATAATGAATGGGAAGATAGATGGGTTAATATAGATGGGCAGTGGGTCTTTTACTATACTTTAAACTTCATGAAAAAATTGCTAAGAGCTAGGCCTCCTTGGCACTTGTTAACCCCACAGCAAAAACAAAATATTATTAATCAAATATACAATAGTAAATGGTGGCATTGCACACACTGTACCAAAGAAAGACATGTTGAAAAATTGGCTCCGGGTGCATTACAATTGGCCTGAGCCATTTCCCTGGGAGACAGAAAAAGAAAACTTTAAGATCACAAAGTAAAGGTTATTTTAGTCATAAAGTAATAATGAAAGGGAAAGCCACAATCTCTCAGTTCAGGAAAGGTTTTGTTCCAGACTTGTGCCTGTGGTTTTGTGACCATTGTCTAAACTCAAAGATGTATTATGCTGTAATCTGCCAACCATGACCCCTGACTATGTACTTTGGTTAATGTATGATAATTGAATTGTTAGTAACCTGTCCAGTAGTTTGGGAAAGTTTGCCAACTTTCCTTGCTGTTTCTTCTTGAATTTACTATAAAATCACAGCCTTGAGCTCAATAAAATCGCTACAGATTCAGGAAAACTTCTCTTAGTTTTTCTTCTGTAAACCATGCTCTGAACCTGTGTTTTTCCTGCCAAGAGGACTCTGGATACCCATGACCCCCGGAGGGCCAGTTGGTAGCAGTTGGCGCATTGAACAGGGACCCTTGGACAGGTAACCTTTTTCTCTTCTTTCTCTTTTCTTCCAGAACACAGGAAGGTTCTCGTCAGGGATCCCGGGTCTCGCCGATAAAGGATCATCAGTTAAGCGCGAGTAATTATTGAAGTCATGGGGCATGGTGAGTCAAAGCAAGAAAATATGTTTCTTTCTGTATTTAAACGTATGATGGCAGAGAGAGGATTAATGGTTTCAGAAAAGGTGTTAAAGGATTTCTTAGATTTTATTAAGAAGGTCAGTCCTTGGTTTCCAGTGGAGGGCACTCTGACTCTATCATTATATCTATACCTATCAGAAATAAAGCAGGGAAATGAAGAGCCTTATCAGGAGTTTGTTTCTAGGCTTGAGGAAGCTATTCACATAATGTTGCCACAATAAGAGGGAACAGAAATCTTGCTTAAACAGTTAGCATGGGAGAATGCTAATGCTCTCTGTCAGGACCTCATAAGGCCCATTAAAAAGACAGGGACTATACAGGACTTTATAAAAGCCTGTGTTGATGCCTCACCAACAGTGGTCCAAGGTATGGCCTTTGCTGCAGCAATGAAGGGACAGACTTATAGCGCCTATGTAAAAAAGACTTATGGAGGAGGACAAGGATCTGAGGATCCCACATGTTTTAAATGTGGAGAGACAGGACATATGCAAAGGGCCTGCCCTAATGGGAAAAAAAGAATAAGAATCCTAGAAAAGGGTTCTGGGTTGTGCCCTAGATGCCAAAAAGGCAAACATTGAAAGAGTAAATGTAAATCAAAATTTCATAAAGATGGGACCCCTCTTTCAGAAGAAGAGGAGATAAAAAAGAAAAAGGATACAAAAAACTAGATTTGGGGCAGCCTCTCAGCCCCTCCTTAGAAAGAGAGGAGGATGAAAGAGCTGATCAAAGATTAAATACTAAGGCTCCTGAATTTACTATCAAAAATTATTAGGCAATATCAATTGGATTAGGCCTTATTTAAAAATCACTACAGGAAAACTTAGCCCTCTGTTTCAGATATTGCATGGGGACTCAGATCTGAGGTCTCCCAGGAATATGACACCAGAAGCCTTAAAAGCAGGTGGAGGTCAAGCTACAGAAGCTGGATCTGACTCCAAAAAAGATGCCGACTTGGACTCAACTGAGACACCTGACAAAGGAAGCGAAAGAGCTCGTGACCTCTCAGCAGAAACTGCTGACGCCTGAGTTTATTTTTCTTGCTATTTTGTCTTTAATTGCAGCTCAGTCTACTGTCACATATGGGGAAAGTTATTGGGCATATATACCAAAACCCCCTCTAATTCATCCTGTGGGCTGGCTTGACCCAGATCATATAAAGGTATTAACTAATGATACAGATTTACTTGGAGGAATGCAGGACTATGATGAGAGACCAAATAGTTCTGCTCTGTTAAATTTTGAAGGGAGATCAGACTCCCCTCCTATTTGCTTAGCTTTATATGGCTACCCTCCTTTAGGGTGCCTGCCTGTAAATTATCGGATCTTTCTTACTGATTCACCTGATCCATCACCATCCGATAAGAAATTTGAACCAAGGTCCATTTGGGAATTACAAATAATAACTTTGGGATTTCGTAATAATAATGAGACTTTTCAAAATGCTCCATTCATGCCGTTCCCCATGTGTACTGAAAAATATAGAGACATAAATCAATTTTGGAATGGTAATTCTAACACTCATCCCCGATGGCTCTCTTGTGGATTTAAATATATACATGCTTCAAAGCATACTCCAGGAGGAACTAATTTGGAAATTTGGGATTTCTCTATCTCGTCAGGAGGTTATGATTATTCTCAATATTTTAAAAGACTAAGTGACATGGGTCTCATAAAATATGAAAATTATACAAATAAAGATAACACACAAAAATTACAGAGATGGTTTTCTCCAGGATATGTCAAACCAATTTGGGTTGCTAGGGATCCAAGTAAAAATCTCACTGCCACTCATTATGATCTTTTTAGACTTGCAGAAAGTGCCAACATAATATTACAAAAAAAACCCCACTGATAAAGCTCTCATTCCCTTGGTTACCCATGCTTGTGTATCTTACCCTTTTGCTATATTATTAGGATCCAGACTTCAAGTAAATATTGCTCATGTTGGTAATTCATATCTTATTAATTGTACTGCCTGTAAACTTACTAATTGTATTAATTCTGGTATGGATAAACAGTATCCTGTAATGATTTTAGTAAAGAGACCACCATATGTAATGCTTCCTGTTGACCTGCAACAGGATCCTTGGTATGAAAATACTGCTTTGCACACTTTAGAAACACTTAATGCTCTCTTAAGACCTAAAAGATTTATAGCTACTCTTATTTTGGGTATTACTGCTCTTATTGCAATTTTAACTTCCTTTGCATTTTCAACTACAGCTTTGGTGAAGGAAATACATACAACTCACTTTGTAAATGAAATGAACAAAAATATTTCAGTTGCACTTAAAGAAAAATCCATTATAGATAGAAAGCTAGAGTCAAAAATAAATGCTTTAGAAGAAGTGGTTTTGGCCCTTGGACAGGATATAGCAAATATAAAAACCAGGATGGAGACCCGATGTCATGCCTTTACCTTATAATGCCTCAGAATAATGGGAAAAGGTTAAAAATCACCTTCAGGGTGTTTGGAAAGATACTGATATTACCCATAATTTGGATGATTTGCAGAAAGGCATCGCTGCTCTGAGTAAGGCTCATTTGGATAATGATAAATTAGAAGCTCTGGCATCTGGCCTTGAGAGTGGAATTAAAGCCCTTAATCCATTAGATTGGACACAATATTTTATACTCATTGGAGTTGTATTACTTCTCTTTGTTATGGCTGTACTCCTTTTTCCTTGCCTTTTCAGACTCATGCTAAGATCCATCCACTCGGTTAAGCGTGATCTGATGGAGCTGCGTCTTAAAAACAAAAAACCGAGAGCTGTTACACCAACTCCAGTGTCGCTTGCGTATGAGCTGTGATGAAAGTCATATTCGAGGCAGGCGGGGGAGCAAAGTCCTTCGGGGCCTGACCCCCTGGAGGTCCCTGACAGAGTGCTCGGCCTTGACCATTTCCCGATATGCTCCTAAGATGTCACGCTTCCTTGGTGCTGGGCTTGGCATGCTGTCTTTCTTAGTTATAATATACTTTCTAAATACAACAAAGTCCTCTCTCAAGTTTAATTAAATGTTCCTTATAGACAAAGGACAGAGTTACCTAGATGTTCCGGTAGTTGGCAATAATAGCCAAATACCTCCCCCAGTTCTTGGCCATTCTTGGAGCAGGAACTTTCTGTAAATCTTAGTCAAATTAAATATAAAAATATTTTTGAGTACGACCCTCCTTTCTTAAAAGCTCTTGCAAAAATTCATTGGAAAAACAACATTACATTGGGTGATATCATAGACCAATTACAAAATAACAAATTATTTGAAGAAAGTTCAAAATAGGATAATCAGGTAAAAATGATGTTTTATATCATGACTGTTACTGAGTAAAATGGGAATTCCAGTGGCAGTCATGTATGATGGGAGGCATTATTTAATTAAAGGCAGATGGTGGGCTCCTCCTTTAAGAAAAAAAAATAACATACAAAGGGTCCCTGATTCTCCCCCTCCTTTCACAGGAACATATAATGAATGGGAAGATAGATGAGTTAATATAGATGGGCAGTGGGTCTTTTACTATACTTTAAACTTCATGAAAAAATTGCTAAGAGCTAGGCCTCCTTGGCACTTGTTAACCCCACAGCAAAAACAAAATATTATTAATCAAATATACAATAGTAAATGGTGGCATTTCACACACTGTACCAAAGCAAGACATGTTGAAAAATTGGCTCCGGGTGCATTACAATTGGCCTGAGCCATTTCCCTGGGAGACAGAAAAAGAAAACTTTAAGATCTCAAAGTAAAGGTTATTTTAGTCGTAAAGTAATAATGAAAGGGAAAGCCACAATCTCTCAGTTCAGGAAAGGTTTTGTTCCAGACTTGTGCCTACGGTTTTGTGACCATTGTCTAATCTCAAAGATGTATTATGCCGTAATCTGCCAACCATGACCCCTGACTATGTACTTTGGTTAATGTATGAAAATTGAATTGTTAGTAACCTGTCCAGTAGTTCTGGAAAGTTTGCCAACTTTCCTTGCTGTCTCTTCTTGAATTTACTATAAAATCACTGCCTTGAGCTCAATAAAATCACTACAGATTCAGGAAAACTTCTCTTAGTTTTTCTTTTGTAAGCCATTCGCCGAACCTGTGTTTTTCCTGCCAAGAGGACTCTGGATACCCACGACCCCTGGAGGGCCAGTCAGTAGCAGAATCTTCTCAGGAGAAAGAAGCATTAATTTATAGGCAGAACAACAGCTGCCCTTTAGTGCTATTCATCCCTCCCTATAATCTCACCTCTGACCTGTCTTCCCTTCCCCACTTCATTTAACCATCCTAGTCTAATGGTCCAATCTCAACCCAAATATCACTAAATTCACCCATCCCTCCTAAGAAGCCTTAACCCACTCACCCTCCTATGGCCATTTACTACTTTCTTGACCACTCTGAATTTTCGAGTATCTAAAATTTCAAAGCTAGCACCCAGCTGGGGGACAGAATATTTGTCTTTCTGAGTTTCAGTTGCCTCACTCAGGTTGATTCCTTCAGTTGCAGCCATTTACCTGAGAATTTCATAATTACATTTGGATTAACATCTAGCCTGATCATTCTTTATGTTTTGGTAGAAATCTCTGTTGTATCTTTCTTGTCTTAGACTTTTTTCTTGGATTTTTTTCTTTTCTTTTTTTGGGATTTATTTGTTCTTGGTGTTTTTGAGTCCATATCTCCATGGAGCAACAGTTGGGCTTGAACTTGCTTTGTAGACCAGGGTGGACTTGATCCTTACATCCAGAGTGCTGGTACTAAAGGCAGGTGCCACAATGACTGGATTCTTTGTTTTTAATTTTTAATTCTATTTAATTGTTTTCTTATGGCTCTGTTTGAATTAATATTTACAGGCTGACTATAAGCACAAAGTTATTTAATTCTTGTACTAGTTAGTCACACTGCCTGGCCCAAAATTTCATTTTATTGATTCTTTGTACATTTTATGCTTTTCTATTTCCTTATTTCAGACTTGAATTTATTTATCTTTTCCCATTAAACTATTTTTTTTAATTTTTAAATCTCAATTGATGCTGAAAAAGCCTTTGACAAAATCCAGCATCCTTCATGTTTAAAGTCCTAGAAGGAATTGGATTAGAGGGATCATTCCTTAATGTAATCAAAGCCACATACAGGAAACCCACAGACAATATCATCCTAAATGTGGAAATGATGGAAACATTCCCTTTAAAGGTAAGAACTCGGCAAGGCTGCTCCCTGTCACGACTCCTCTTCAATATAGTGCTTGAAACACTTGCTAGAGCAATAAAGCAAGAAAAGAATTTAAAGGAGTACTAATTGGAAAAGAGGAAGTCAAGCTATCCCTATTTTGCTGATGATATGATTGTTTACTTAAGGGATGCTAAAAACTCCACCAGAAAACTCCTAGAAATGATTAACAGCTTCAGCAAAGTGGCAGGATACAAAATTAACCTTAAAAAATCAATGGCCTTTCTTTACACCAAGAACAAGCAACTGGAGAAAGAATTCAAAGAGACCTTCCCACTCACAGTAGCCTCAAAAACAATAAAATAGCTAGGAACAAACCTAACCAAAGACACCAAAGATCTCTACAACAAAAATTTTAAACCTTTAAAGAAAGAAATTGAAGACATCAGAAGATGGAAAAACCTCCCATGCTCATGGATTGGGAAAATTAACATTGTAATAATGTCCATTTTACTGAAACTCTTGTATAGATTTAACTCAATTCCAATGAAAATCCCCAAGAGTTTCTTCATAGGCTTAGAAAAAATGTCCTTAAATTCATTTGGAAAATGAAGAAAAAGACCCTGAATAGTCAAAACAACCCTGAGTGAAAGAACTACACAGGGGGGATCTCTATACCAGACTTCAAACTATACTACAGGGCTATAGTCATAAAAACAGCCTGGTACTGGCATAAAAACAGACCTGTTGACCAATGGAACAAAACCGAAGATCCAAATCTGAGGACATACAATTTCAGCCATCTTATAATTGACAAGGGGGCCAAGAAGCCACAATGGAGAAACGATAGCATCTTCAGCAAGTGGTGTTGGCAAAACTGGATCACCACTTGTAGAAGAATGAAATTAAACCCCTACCTCTCACCCTGTACAAAAGTCAACTCCAGATGGATCAAAGACCTCAACATGAAACCCCAAACTCTGAAGGTGATAGAAGAAAAAGTTGGCAGCAGACTATAAGGCATAGGCATAGAAAAGACTTCCTAAATTTTTAATTAATTATTTTTTTATGTGTATGAGTGTACTCTCTGCATGTAGGTTGGTGCGCCCATGTCATGCAATGCCCCAGAGGTCAGAAGAGGGCATCAGATTCCCCTGGAACTGGGGTTGAAGATGGTTCTTAGCCACCATGTGGGTGTGGGCAATTGAACCCAGTTCTGCTGAGCCATCTCTCCACACCCCTCCCCTCCATCAACGGTTTTTGGCTGTTTTTTTGTTGTTGTTGTTGTTTGTTTGTTTTCCAAAGCTTTCTTGGCATTTATTTATTTATTTATTTATTTATTTATTTATTTATTTATTTTGGTCTTTTTGAGCAGGGTCTCCCTGTATTCCCACCTGTCCTGCAACTCAGGATGCAGCTGGCCTTGAACTCACAGGGATCTGCCTGTCTCTGACTCCTGAGTACTAGGAATAAACTCTTGTGCCTTGGCACCTGACATCTTTTTTTTCTCCTTTTTGTAAAAATTATTCTCATTCATTGGTTTCTTAAGGCTGTGCTTAGATTATTTATACTATTTTGACTTAATACTTACAGGCTGACTATAAGCACATTTTTATTACTTATTGTACATTTTTAAAATTTTTCTTTATTTATTTATGTGTATGAATGTATTGTCTGCATGTAGGTTTGTGCACCCATGTTTTACAATGCCAGGGAGGTCAGAAGAGGGTGTCGGATGCCCCTGGAACTGGAGTTCTCCTGGAATTGGAGCTACAGACAGTTCTCAGCAACCATGTGGGTGCTGAGGATCGAACCTGGGTCCTCTGCAAGAGCAGTAGGTGCTCTTAACCACTAGGCCATCTCTCCAGCCCTTGTAACAATTTCTAGTTACAGCCGAACTGCCCAGCTCAAATTTTTATGTCATTGACACTTTGTATGTTTATGCTTTTCTAATTTCATAATCTCAGCCTTAAATTTACTTATCACTTCTAATCAACTCTTTTTGCTGTTTTTCTGTTAATGCTTTTCCAAGGCTTTCTGCTGGTTTATTTACTTATTTATTTATTTATTTATTTACTTATTTATGTTTTTTTCAGACAAGATATCACTGTAGTCCCAGCTGTCCTGGAACTGAAGATGTAGCTGCCCTTGAACTCACAGATATGTGCAGGCCTCTGCCTCCCAAGTGCTAGGAATAAAGGCATGCAGAACCACACCCACCCAGTAATTTATTATTATGACTTGTTCCTAATACTCAGTTGCAGGTAGTTAATCTTGTAAATTGTCCTCTTAGAAATACCTTCATTGTGTTCCCAAATTTTTGTAAACTTGTTTATTTCATGTTCATTATAGTCTAAGAAATTTTGTATTTCCACATTAGTTTTTCCCAGGATCCAATTTTCATCCAGGAATGTGGTGTTTATCTTCTAATAATCTATATTTTAATTACAAAAATACAGGTACTTGCCTATTTCTTCTAACTATGTGAGAATAGTTGAGTACATTTTTAAAAATGTACTCAACTGGAGAGATGGCCTAGCGGTTAAGAGCACCGACTGCTCTTGGAGAGGATCTGGGTTCGATCTCAGCACCCGCATGGAAGCTGAGAAGTGTCTTTAACTCCAGTTACAGGGGACTCCGACACCCTCTTCTGACCTCTGCAGCATTGCACAACACGGGTGCACAAACCTACATGCAGAAAGTACATTCATACACATAAAAAATAAAATTAAAAAATAAAAAACTTGGGAATCTTTTCCCTTTATAAACAGTTTCCTTACACTGTTTATATACCAAAAGAATATAATGGTTTGAATGACACCATTAGACAGATAACTCACTACCAAGAGAAAGGACTGATTCAGCACCACAGGGAAAGAGAGATGAAAATATTATAGGTTGCAGGAATAAAGACATAAAACCTTATTCTACAGGGGGAATAGAATCAAGAATCCAGAGTAGCAAATACCAAAGAAAAAGTTAAATTAGTTTAAATTATTTCCACCATTTTCTGATTCTCACATTTCCCAGAAAGAAAGTGCCCATGGATAATAATAGATCACTATTATTATATTTATCTTACTTTTGTATTATGAAGTATGGCATGAACTTATGTGCACCATCATATTTGAAGAACCAATACACCCTACAGTGACTCAAGCTATCCAGTTAATACACACCTTACTTCACAGTGCTAGCATTCTCTGGCTACAGTCTACTATGTAAGTTACACTGTTATTTTCCAGAAAGTATATTTATGAGTATATTTAAGCTTATTTCTAACCTCAAGATGGAATTTTATTTTCTCTCATATTTCAATACAATCCCTTGTGTTAATCAGGATTTTATCATCTGAAATGAAACTGAGAAAAATCATTTCCCAGAATGTAATGCACTGGCTCCATCTTTACAGCTTTCATTCCAGGATAAAAGGGCTCACCTGCTTACAAACACTGACAAGGCAGAAACTTCAAATAGAAGGCATGACAGGAAAAATCTCATCTGTCAATGGAAGGAATTACAGAGTGACAGGAAGGAGTATGAACAAAGTATATCCTTCAGGGCTGGAGATATGGCCTAGAGGTTAAGACCTCTTATAGAGGATGCAGGTTCGATCCCCAACACCCACATGGTGGCTGAGAACTGTCTGAAACTCCAATTCCAGGAGAACTCCATTTCCATGGGAATCCAACACCCTCTTCTGACCGCTGTGGAATTGCACAACACCGGTGCACACACCTGCATGCAGACAGTACATTTATACACATACAGAAATAAATAAAGTTAAAAAAAAATATATATATATCCTTCAAGTCCTGCCATTCTGTAACCTATCTCACCTGTGATGAATAATGAAATAGGACACACAATAAAGAAACAGGAGCATGAGCAGCATAAGAATGCAATAACCCCCCAAAATCTTACCATGATTCATAACCACTTGACAGAGGGATTCACTACTTCCGAGCTACATACCTCATTCTCCAAGATGGAGCATATCTTGAGCCACAAAATAAATCATAAATATTACAAAATATCAATGTTTTATGATCTGATTTCTAACCAAATCAGAACACAGACATCAAAGACAGGGAAATGAGAAGAATCCACAGATGCCATAGGGAAAGAGATATAGATTGTTCACATTCAGGAATCTTACTATAATTTCATAGAAATGCACAAATTATCACAACAGTAGAAAATCTCAAGGAACCAGAGGCACACAGATAAAATGTAAAACAGAAACAAAAGGTACAAGATTTATTAATATCACAATATGATCAATATTCAGAAATCAAAACCTTTATCTTGGCAACAATGTACAGATTAGAGATAGAGTACACACAAAGGAGATATAATCATGACCAAGTAGGGAGAAATAAAGTGATGCTTGCAATCATGTATTAATTTCCACATCATTCATGTGTAATAAGACATAAACTCATTGGCCATCTGGAGGATATTAATAGGACTTAGAGTATAGTAGGAATGTTTTCTAGTGAAACAGACCACATCAAAACCATTTTCATGCCTTTATCCACCCTAATTTAGGACATCTTACTTGGGAGTCTTTTATTCACTCAAACCTACCAGGTTCTTTGATTACTTTCATTCCTTTCTCCACATTCCAGGGCTCCTTGCTTTGCTCCAGACAGGATATCAGGATAGGCTTAGATGTAAGAAGACCTGTGTATGAGAAAGAGACAAATTACTCTTGTGAGATTCTTTAGAAAACAGTGGAATTTTATTTTTGGGGGGTTCTTTTCGAGACAGGGTCTCCCTGTAGCCCCAGCTGTCCTGGAACTCACTCTGTAGACCAGGCTGGCCTTGAACTCACAAAGATCCACCTGCCTCTGCCTCCCAAGTGCTAGGATTAAAGGTGTGCAAAACCACGCCTGGCCGAAAACAGTGGGATTTCTAAAACAATACTGTCTTCAATTGACAGCACATATAAAAACAGCTTCCTCAATAGATCTACAAATAATTGCCCATCTTTTATTTTCTGAAAGAATTTTTAGGGTATACAAGAAATTTTCAGTTTTTTGCATATGCTCAGTTTCATCAGTAATTCAAATTTGATCTATGGAAATTAAACTTATGATACTGTTGACAGAAGTATATACTAATGGGTGGCAGAAACTATAGCCAAAATAATGAAGATGAGCAATAGGTTTAATAGAAAAGTAAAGAAATGGGGGCTGGAGAGATGGCCTAGCAGTTAAGAGCAACGACCGCTCTTACAAAGGACCCGGATTCGATCCCCAGCACCCACATGGTGGCCGAGAACCATCTGAAACTCCAATTCCAGGAGAACTCCAGTTTTAGGGGAATCTAACACCCTCTTCTGACCTCCGTGGCATTGCACAACACGGGTGCACACACTTGCATGCAGACAGTACATTCATACACATACAGAAATAAATAAAAATAAATAAATAAAATATTAAAAAATACTACAAAAAACAGGATAAAAAAAGTAAAGAAATGATAAAAAATGAACATGTGTTTCTCAATCTTCACATATTCTGAATATACAAGTTTTGTTCTGTTTAAGAATATAAGACATGGGGGCTGGAGAGATGGCCTAGTGGTTAACAGCACCAACTGCTCTTGCAGAGGACCCGGGTTCGATCCCCAGCACCCACATGGCAGCTGAGAACCATCTGTAACTCCAGTTCCAGGGGAATCTGATGCCCTCTTCTGACCTCCGCGGCATTGCAGGACATGGGTGCACAAACCTACATGCAGACAGTACATTCATACACATACAAAAATAAAAAAATAAAAAAAATAAAAAGAATATAAAACTTACTCATGCAAATTTAACATGCTTATCATTTGCTGTCTATCAAAGGCTGCTAAAAATCAGTATTAAGTAATTCTGCATAAAATAATCTTCTCACCTACTGACACTAGATTGTTATAGTTCTCTAACATCATTTCTCTGTACAAAGCCCTCTGATCAGAGTCTAGACATTCCCACTCATCCTGGGAGAGTTGAATGGCCACATCCTTGAATGTCAATGGATCCTAAAATGAAAAGTGAACATTTGAACATGGCCTTGAGAGTACTTGTCTCAAGGAAACAGACATAATTAGTAAACAAATTCTGAAGTAAACAGAGAATTTGAATTATTCAAAGGGAGATTTTTCAATGTAGTAATTCTTTATAACATACTTGCTATCTCTGCAAAAAGAACAGAATCATATCCTCCAAACTGATGTGGAAACTTCGAGTTTTAGGGACAATTATAGAAAACTAAGCCCTGTACATAGTGATAATATTTGCCACCCTATAATTTAGCATAAAAGATCAGCTGCACACAATTTCAGAAGTAAAGTAGCAATACACTCAAAGCATGTTTTCTAAATTTTCTCCACAGGCCCATAAGCACCCAAGTCCATCCTCTATAGGAATGGATGATTGGCATGGTTTTTTCAACAGCAACATCACAAGCATTCCTGATATGGAAGGTCATGCATTCATTGAAAGAGTAACCATTTGATGACAGAATGGAAAGATAACTATGCTACATCGGTGGTAATATATAAAGAGTTAATGCTGAGTATCATAAGAAAAGGAAAACATTGTTGTAAATATACTCATTGGGCAAGAAAACAAATTGCTAGAAATTCAAAAGGAAGTACTTATGCCCATGCCATTGGATGCATTTACCTGAAAAGAAGCCATTTCTTCTTCTTTCTGTTGGTTTCCTCTCCAACCAATCTTACTTATACAAACCTCAACTTTCTTTTGAAACTCTTTAACTTCATAGAAAATCCAATTCACCTGTCAAATTAACAAACAACAACAATGAAAAAAAACAAGCGATTCAGCAAAAAGATGGGATATATTCACTGTCTTCTGTCACACCAGATATGCAGAGACAAAGACCTCAACTTGGAGAACCTGCTATAAGTTTCTGCTGTCCTGGCTTCAGGTCACCTTGGCAACAGGATCAAGGACTTCTGCAGTCAAGGGAATGCAACCTAAGCAAGACACAGTAGCACACATTTCATCTTTTACAATAGAAGCTGAATTCAGCTGTCAATCATAACCACTTGAGGTTCACCTTTACCTGTGTAAATAGCACTGAAGATTTGACTTCACTTAATAGAATCTGTGTGGGAGGCACAAGTGAAAGTATTTCTTTAGACAGCTGATGTTCAAGTATAATTTATTCTGAGTTTTGCTATTCTATTCATCATTTTCTAATTAAGATAAAATATTTTAAATTTATTAAGTATCCTCTCATATTTTTTACATATATTGGATTTTGGTCTAATCAGAGTTATTAGTAGATCCACATGATATACTTTGAAACTTTTTTATGAGTAGTATATCTAAATCCATCTTTTCTAATATTTTGATATACAATATGCAAGTGGAAGAAGTACGCTCACTGCATTGTATTGCAGAACAATAGAACAGTTACAAAATGAGCAATAACATTTTTTTCTATTGACACTTTCCTTATTCCTAGTCACTGGTAGCCTCTAGTAATCCTTCAAAAGCAAAAAGCTATTCACATTTTTCTTATGATTGAAATCATGTGTTTCACTTCCCTTAATGAAGGTAATGTCCAGCAGATTAACCATGTTACCAATTATGAGTTGATTTCATGCTTTCCTGTGATGAAATTGCAAGATAATAAGTAGAAATAACACATTTTATCAAATCTTTAATTTGTTAATGATTAAATTGATTCCATATTGTGTAAACAGTGCTGCAAACAACAGGTGATATATACTTCTACCAGTATTGAATATATTTTCTTTGAGCATATATCTGGAATTGCAATTGCATCCTTAACAAGGTAATTCTCTTCTCTTAGAGAAAATTCTAGGTAACTCTGCAGGATGCTCTTCTAATATTCATGACAAATGACAGTGTCCTTGCATGCTACACTGGCTAACATCTTCATCAGCATTTGTGTGAAGCCCTATAGGTTTTGAGTTGCATGAAAGTGGATCCTGAGTTCAAAACTCTCAATTGAGGAGCCCAGTAGATGGGTTCTGTTGGGAACATTCATCAGGAGATTCTAATGCACGTTGATTTGGACATGTAAAATTATCTGGTTTTGGCTTCTCTTCATTCCCTACTTAGAATTATGATCACTCTGAATATGCAAGACAGGCTGTCATGCTCTAGATGTGGACCACAGGGGGTGCCATTGCAGGCTTACTCTCTGTCTAATGAACCTGCTTGTTCTGCTGAGGTTGTTTCCTTCCTCTCTTCCCCACTGCCTGTTTTGTTATAGGCCATGATAGAAATTTATAAAATAAGGATTCAATGTAAAACAGTTCCAATAAAAATCTTGCTTCTTCCACTGAGCTTCCTGTAAGGCTGATCAACTGATTACCACTCCGTGATGTGGAGAGTTTAGAATGTTGCAGATTCAGAGCCTATTTACACTTTATCTTGGTTCTTTTTTCTGCTCCCTAAATAGCTACACATTTCCCATCTTTGTATCTAACTAAACATCCCCAAACTACCAGGTGAAAAGACTTTTCCAGACCATCAGATTTCACCAGTCAAAAAGCTAAGGATGTCATCTGAGACCTATAGTGGGAAACCCCTGCTTTGGCATGAATTGCCTACTGAATTCTTCCACTATATTTTTGAAAGAAGTCTTGATTTATGAGTTTTCCTTGTTCTGTTACTATAAAACTGTAAGATAACTGTTACTATGCTGGAACACAGTATTTGGAGAAACCTATTTCTGTGTTCCTGGGGAATGGTCACTCATATTTGATTTCAGAATAAACTATCTCTCACCGGTTGAGGTGACAAATGAATATAATGAGTCAAACAACAAACATGTCTCTATGAAGAGGTAAAATTTGGGCAAATTATTGTTTACCCATCAAGAAAATATAATGAATAATCAAATTAATGGAAATAAATTTGAAAAAGAGGATATAATAAATAAATGAAATCTGGGCTACTTTTATGGAGTGATTGCAAAAGTCATATAGATGTAACCTGGAACATCTATAAAAAGTGAATGGGTTCTATCAATACACAAACAAAAAAAACTTTCTATATGATAGAACTAGAAGAGATCTTAATTACTCAAATTGAAGCACTCACTAATAATTTCCTCTCAATTTTGGAAGCTAATCTAACACAGACCAGTACTGACCTCCCTAAGTCTTTTCAGGGGGGTGGGGGGGACAACTACCCTAAGAATGTAATTAAATTACTCCTACAAAGAGGAAAGGAATGCTACAGAACCTGCTGTAGATAGCAAATAGACACTCAATGACCTAGGAAGGAAAACAGAGACCAGTTGCATGGATGTGTCCAAACACAGGGGTTAGTTGTAAATTATTTCCAAACTCAATTTCAGTTGAATTCATTCCAGGGATGGAAGAGCACTTCAACATGTTCAAATCACCAAATGTCATACAGCAAATATCTAGACTCACTGACTGAAAAAGTCAGTATACACACAAAAGGATTCAGACAAAATTTCAAAATTACTATGAAAACTTTGAAGCTGAAATTATATGGAATATATCTCAATATAATAAGGAATATATGTCACAAACTGAAATTGAACATTATACTAAATGGAACAAACTGGAATCATTTCTACTTTAACCAGGGCAGACAGGGTGTCTACTCCCTCTACACTAACTCAAAGTAGTGCAACTGTTGTTACTGACATCATGCATGAAAGAGAAAGAATGAAAGGAGTCACTATGGGAAAGAAAGAAAGAAAGAAAGAAAGAAAGAAAGAAAGAAAGAAAGAGAGGAAGGGAGGGAGGAAGGAAGGGAGGAAGGGAGGGAGGAAGGAAGGAAGGAAGGAGAAAAAGAAAGAAAGAAAGAAAGGAAAGAAAGAAAGAAAGAAAGAAAGAAAGAAAGAAAGAAAGAAAGAGGAAGGAAGGAAGAAAGTGCAACTTGCAAACAATGCAATTTTACAATAAGAAGACTAGAAGTATTTTAGTAAGTCTAGAACCATACAAGTGAACTCTGAATGTCTTAAGAGAGCAGAGAAAATTGTTTTATAAGTAGTTCTTCCCAAGAGTGCTTGTTAGTAAGGGAAAATGTACCTTGGGAAAGAAAACTGAATTCAAAATTCTTTGCAATTCTTAGAGAGTCGGGTACTAATGAATTAAGCAAAAGTGTGATGTTGAGCAAATTTACCTTACTTTATGGCTCACTTTGTCCTCGTTAAGGATATATAAGAGATACCTTAAGTGGATGTTAGAAAGAAGTCTTTTACTAATGGGTTTGGCAGTTTTGGAGCAAGTTTTCAGTGTGACTATATCACAAATAAGCTCCAACGAATAATAAAGGAGAAAACCCCTTTCATACTTAAAAATATATACTTGCAATTCTCATGAAAGCAGTTTTGCCTGGATACTAAAATAAGATAAAGAAACAACAAAAAATTTTACAAACCAGTCTCCTGAAAAACACACAGATGCAAAATTTGTCAATGAAATAATGACAAAATGAATTCAAGGCCACACTGACAATATCATTCATAATGATCCAGCAAATCAGGGAAGTATTAACACACACACACACACACACACACACACACACGCAAAAATAATAAATGCAGTAACATATACTGGATACAACATATAAATGAATTAAAAGACAGAAACCACATGATCATCTCAAAAGACAGAAAGTAACTTCAATAAATGTCAACATGTTTTCCTGATCAACACCATCAAAAGGCTAGAGATGGATGGAAAGTACCTATAAATCATGTAAGCTATATAAGCATTCAGCACACATCTAACAAGTGTCCACTCACTTCTCTCCCATTCAACACAGAAGTCTTTCCTACAGCTGTAAGACAACTGCTCTTGTCTTCTGAAATAAAATAAAACACAGGAGCTAAAGTATCTCTATTTACAGAAAATATGATTCTGTACATAAGAGACCCTAAAGATTCCATCCAAAAACTCTTAGAGCCGACAAACACTTTCACCCATGTGGCTGCATACAAGAGTAACACACAGACATCACTAGCCTTTTCATAGACCAATGCAAGCATACTGAAAAAGAAAGCAAGTAATCAGTCCTATTCCCTGAAGGCACAAAGAAATATAAAGCTAACAAAGCATATAAAGGAACTGTACCACTGAAAACATTAAGATACCTAGGAAAAAAACTACACCAGAAGACTAAAAGATATTCTGCACTTAAATACTGGAAGACTTAATCTTGTGAAACTGGCGATCCTAAGAAAAGCAATCTATGGGGGCTGGAGAGATGGCCTAGCAGTTAAGAGCACCATCTGCTCTTGCAGAGGACTGGGGTTCGATCCCCAGCAGCCACATGGTGGCTGAAAACCATCAACTCCAGTTCCAGGGGAATCCCACACCCTCTTCTGACCTCTGCGGCATTGCAGGACACGGGTGCACAAACTTGCATGCACACAGTACATTCATACGAAATAAACTAAAAAAGTTTTTTAAAAAGATCTTTAAAAAAAAAGAAAAAGAAAATCAATCTACAGATTTGATGCAATCCCAATCAAAACTCTGGATGTATTCTTCATAAATATAAAAATGCATCTTAGAAAGTACTAACAAGGCTGTGGGGATAGCTCACCCTTAAAGGCTGAAGCTAAGAACCAAAAAAAAAAAAAAAAAAAAAATTACTAACAAAGATGGAAAAAAAAATCAAAGCAAATGTGAAGAAAAACAATAAGGAAGGAGTTGCAGAATACCTAATTTTTTTTTCAATTTTATTTTTGTATGTGTATGAATGTACTGTCTGCATGAAGGTTTGTGCACCCGTGTCGAGCAATGCTGAGAGGAGTCGAAAGAGGGTCTCGATCCCCTGGAACTGCAGTTCTCCTGGAATTGGAGTTACAGACAGTTCTTAGCCGCCATGTGGGTGCTGGGGATCGAACCCGGGTCCTCTGCAAGAGCAGTCGGTGCTCTTAACCGCTAGGCTATCTCTCCAGAATACCTAATTTTAAGTTGTAATAAATACAGAATAGTTATAGCACAAACGAGATCTATAATCCATGGATTAGAATAAGGACCTAGATGTAATTTAAAACAAAGATGCCTCATTTTTGACAAAGATTCCAGAAACAATGGTCCAATGGTCAAAGGAAAAGCATCTTTAACAAATGGACGTGGGAAAACTGCCTATCTGAACACAGAAGAATGAAAGTCATGACTCACTGATCAGCAGTTACTCCTAGCTCCTGCTGTGTGTCCTCCCAGCCCAGCCTCTGTTGCTACAGCAGGAAAGACAGGAAGGGCCCACGTGACTTCTGCTCCAGGGTGGCCTGGTTGGGACCTGAAGGGATGGCTCCTTCCAGCTCCAGCAGCAGAGCTGCTTCTGCCCCGCCCCCATCAGCACTCACCTGCTCCATGGGGAGACAACAGGCTGGCCAGGAGAGAGTACCAGTGATGAGGAAGTGCAGCTCTGAGGGGAAATGTGGGGGAGGACCTGGGGGGTCAGCCTGACTCCTAGAGCAGGGAGAGCAGGCAAGAGGTGCCTAGGCCTGAAATGTGCTGCTGAAGGACCCCTGCCCCAAGGTTTTATGCACCTTTAAAATCTGTCTTTAGGAGATAAGTTTTCCCAACTCACTTCAACATACCTGATGATGATTAACTGAGTCACGCCTGCCTGTGTGTCTGGCCTGCTGCCAAGATGAATTTTTTACTATTACACAACCCTTCCTCCATTTCCCCATACTTGGGATACCCTGCTTTTAAAAGTTCCCTATCCAGTCCCTGGGGGTCGGTCTCCTCTGCCCTGCATGGGTTACGAGTCTGACCCCAGTGCACTGTTCTTTCCCTGAATAAACCTATGTAATTGCAGCGAGATGGTCTTGGCTGATTTTTTTTGGGAGTCCTTCTATCCCGAGATTTGAGTGAGAGTCACCCAGTTTCTGGGGGTCTTTCATATGGGGGCTCATCCGGGATTTGAAGACCACCCTTAAATCACCAAGACCCTCTTGGAGGTAAGATTATTTTTCTGTCTGTCCATCTACGGTGTTTCTCTGAATTCTGGAGGCAAAAAANTTATATTTCCTTTAAAGTCTGAAAGACTGTGCCTCCAAATGCTAGACTTTAAGTCATTTAAAGTCATATGAGATCTGTTGTTATCAAATAATAAAGTTTCCTCTCTCTCTCTCTTTAAGCTAAGGGAAACTCACACCAAGATTATTAAAACTTGCTGGAAAGCAGATCCTGAGTCCAGACAACACCATAGCCAAATGAACAAAAAGAAAAGCTCAATGGATGCTTCGGAACCCCTCATTGAAAAAATTCTAAAGGACTTTTAAGTTGGACATTTAATTCACCCTGTTTCTTTCCTGGTTCCCTGTCTAAAAATGTACCTAGCTACTCTCTTCACAGGCACTGGCTAAGGACTTTGTTCTCTGTCCTTTTGGGGTCTTTCAGATAGATCCACTGAACAGGAGTACCCCAGTTGCCACCTCCTACGCTCCTTTTCAGCATGGAAGAAGTCAGAGTGGTAAGCGCCCCAATTCCTCCTGGCAATTGGGGTAACCCCCCCTCAGAGGGTAATGTAATAAGAGTAGGAGCTAAAAATTGGCTAGGCAGTTTAGGGTCAAGATCCCCGAAAGGAGCCAGTTTCTTCCTCAGCTGAGAACTGAAGACTTCCTAGATCTGCCAGTAAACTTATCCTTCTGGTTGCTCTGACTTGTGGACCACACATCCTTAACTCACTTTTCAGATTTATTAACCAGTGGATAAAATCCATTAAAATCATGGTACTCAGGACAAGGTATGGCCCTGTACATGGCCCCCCTGAGGAAAAAGACAATGGAGTCTAAACTTAGCCTCCCAGTATGCAAGGAAAAAAAGTAAGAGAGGCCCACACTGACTCAATTTTGAGTATAGCCAACATTTTAAGCAATTGCCAAAAACCTGCCCAATCCAGGAAAAAGGTTGATTGCTCAAAGACAGTTGCTCAAGGCCTCAAGAACAGCTAAATTAAAGATAACTGTTGATATGTGAGGGCAGATGGACTGACCCAACATTTCCTCATTCCAGTTGCAGGATTGTGTCTAAAGATAACTGATGGTATGTTCGCCAGAGAGTAGGTGCTGTGTAGATTTTAATGCTTTGCCAACAATATCAGCATGTAGAGCATAAAGGGCCTAAAAATAAAATTAAAAAGGTACTCCGAGCTTTAGTTCTATGATTAGAACTATGTCCTAGAGAGAGCGGGGAATGAAGGACCCCTGCCCCAAGGTTTTATGCACCCTTAAAATCTGTCTTTAGGAGATAAGGTTTCCCAACCCACTTCCTCATAGCTGGTGATGATTAACTGAGTCATGCCCACCTGTGTGTTGCTGGCCTGCGTGCCGAGATGATTTTTTACTATTACACAACCCTTCCTCCATTTCCCCATACCTTGGGATCCCTGCTTTTAAAAGTTCCCTATTCCAGTCCCTGGGGGTCGGTCTCCTCTGCCCCTGCATGGGTTACGAGTCTGACCCCAGTGCACTGGTTCTTTCCCGAATAAACCTCATGTAATTGCAGCGAGAATGGTCTTGGCTGATTTTTTTGGGAGTCCTTCTATCCCGAGATTTGAGTGAGAGTCACTCCAGTTTCTGGGGGTCTTTCACTGCAACCCTCTGCTCAGCACAGCACCACCCAGTTCCACAGTAGGGCTGTGTGGAGAGGAGGGGCCCTGCCCAGAGGCCTTGCCACCCAGCAAGGAGGGCTAGACCTGTGGGAGGATCATGCCAGCCACTGTAGGTACCACAGGATTCAAAATGGAGTCTGGCTGATGAGAGCATGCTCCAGCTCCTGCCCCAGCCCCTGCCCCAGCTCCTGCTCCAGCTCCCACTCCAGCTCCCACCTCAGCTCCCACCCCAGCTCCCGCCCCAGCTCCAGCAGCAGAGAAGCTTCAGCACCGACCCAATCCGCACTCACCTGCCTCACAAGGCAAAGCTGCCATGCCAAGAGGTAGCAGGCATGAGGAAGTGCAGCTCTGCTGGGGAAATGGTGGCCTCACCGCTGAGCAGGTTATGAAGAGCTTCTGACCTGACTTGGTAAGCAGCCAGGAACCCCCTGCTGAGGAGAGCACTGCCCACGCCGGAAGTAGCATTGCGCAGAGGGGAGGGGCAAAGTAAACCTGATGACGTGGGGGTGGAGCAGAGAGAAGCCCTACCACACAGCTCCAGCAATGGCTGAGGGAGAGGGCAGAGCTGAGGGTCACCAGTGCCAGGGTCCATCCTAGATGTGACCACAAGGCCTGTGGGCCATGAGGCCTGCTGGAACAGAGGGGCCTGTGGGACATTCAGGCCTGTGGGTTGATCAGGATGGTGGGAAGCCTGCAGGGACTTTGAGAATTTCCCTGAGAATAATCTCAGGATGAATCCTATTGTAGATTTTGAAAGACTTTTGTATGTAGGGGGCAGGTAAGTGTGTTTGGGGGCGGTGTTGATGCATCTCTAAGGCAGCTGCTGGAACAGAAGAGGTCGGTGCCACCCACCAGTCATGTCCTGATATCCCCTCCTGACCACCCAGAGGCCCTTCCTGTCTGTCTTTCCAGGTGTTGTGGAAGAGGCTGGGTTGGGTGGACACAGGGCACAGGAGGATACTCACTCCTTCCCCAAGTAATGGCAACTGGAAACTGCCTTTATAGGTCAAAATGGAGAAGCAATAAGTACAACCTCAAATAGACACAGAATGCATGGAGTTACCCATGATGGTTTCCATGTTTGCCCTATCTCTCCAGTATCATGCAGAGAACAGCATTGTTTCCTGGGCACATACGTATGCCCAGGCTGCAAATGGGTCCCACTGTGGGTTGTGTATGGAAATTCCTAGGGCCTGGATGGGTGATTTGCCTTTGTTTACCCTTCCTGTTACTCTTATGAAATGGGGCTGCTTGGCTACATGGAAAGAAATGAAATGAATAGGAATACAGTGAGTTTAGAGAACTTACTCATTACCTCGTGAGAAAGAACCATCAATGAACAGACCTTCCAAACCAAGGATAAGCTGCTCCAGTGGATGGAAGTGGGCACTGGATAAAGTGATAGAACTAAGTACTATAGCACCCCATTGATAAAACTCCATATAAGATGGATTAGGTAAAAGGATGAAAACCCTGTAATGGATGTCAATTTAACTGTATATATTGCCACACGTCAGTATTGAAATGGATATCCCTACACTGGGACAATTCCATATTTTGTAGTTTGCTTTCAACTGTTGTGATTAAACACTCTGATCAATACTGAACTGGGAAAGGAAGGGTTTATTTAGTTTACATCCCCAGGGTTGTAGTTTATAGACAGAGCCACAAATAGGAATCAGGGCAGGAACCCAGAAGCAGGAGCTGAAGCACAGGCCATGGAGGAAAGCTGCTGACTGGGTTGCTCCTCTGGCCCATGTTCAGCCTCCTTTCTTATATAATACTGAACACACTGCCCAAGGGTGGCACCTCCCACAGTGGGCTGTGATCTTCCAAATCACTCAACAGTGAAGAAAATACCACATAGAGATGTCCACTCGCCAATGCAATGGAAACAATTCTGTAATTGAAGCTCCCTTAACCCAGGTATGTTAAGTTGGCAATTAAGCTCTCTGCACACGAGTGTACTGAGTTTTCCCAGGGTTTTTATGGGTCTGTAGGTAGTAAGGACCATTGTACCTGCTCGTTGGCAGAACTGGGCTTTGACCCTCAAGATGACCAGACCTAGCTGTGTGATTCTCTCCACACTCCAAAAGCCAGTGCCCCAATGGGATGCTGTGTATTTCTGGTGCAACTGAAAGAAGTGCAGTCAATAATGGTTTTATCCCCTAGCTGTGTTTTTCCTGGGGGAGGGACTATAGACATAAAAATAGATATAAATGTCGGGCGTGGTGGCACACGCCTTTAATCCTAGCACTCGGTAGGCAGAGGCAGGTGGATCTTTGTGAGTTCAAGGCCAGCCTGGTCTACAGAGTGAGTTCCAGGTCAGCTGGGGCTACAGGGAGACCCTGTCTCGAAAAGACCAAAAAAAAAAATAGATATAAATGCCCAGCAGAGCACACTGCATGTGCACTCAGCCAGACCTGCAAGGGTGTCCACTTTCTCATAGACAAGACAATTCAGTTAAAAAAGTTGTGTTACCAAATGAAAGGACCTTACATTTTCTGACAGTGGCCCAAGTAGGAACTTGTGCTGTGATAAACAGCAATGATATATACATATATATCTATTATATTTATTATATAATATATATTATATAATCTGGGAAGAAAAAAAACACAAAAACACAAGATGCCTTACAAAAAAGGAAATAGGTTGGTTCAGATGGAAGCAGAAGTTGACTGAAAGCCTCCAGAGCAGTGGTGGGACAGCATCTCCCTTCCTAAAGTGGACTATCCTAACCTTAGAAGGCACAGCATAGTAAATGTCTATATCTCCATTTCCTGTATTGCTAATGTGCACTATGGGAGTGTGTGGTGAGCCTGTTGCAGAAAGAGACTGGTATCTAAAATGGGTAAGAGAAAGGAAATAAAGGCCAGGAGGAGTAAAGTTTTACAGTGTATGTGTGGACATAGAGGATGACATAGTTAAGATAGTTGTTACAGGATATCCATGAACGAAAAAGAAACATGAAACATCACAGTTCTGTAACTGGTTACAAAACCAGTTTAGGGGGCTGTAGACATGGCCTAGTGGTTAACAGTGCTGACTGCTCTTGCAGAAGACCCGGGTTTGATCCCCAATGCCCACATGGCAGCTGAGAACCGCCTGTAACTCCAATTCCAGGAGAACTCCAGTTCTAAGGGAGTCCGACCCTCTCTTCTGACCTCCGTGGGATTGCACAACAGGGGTGCACAGACCTACATGCAGACAGTACATTCATACACATAAAAAATAAATTAAAAAAATTTTAATAAAAAATAACAGTTTAGGGAAGAGGCCACCCTTTTTATTTCCTATACAATGTCCATGGGGTCAGGGACACAGACTGTCAACTACATAGGGCCTGTATGCTAGTGAATAAAGCCTGTGGTATTTCCAGCAGCCCCTCCAGTCTTTACTATCAGGGCAGCTCCTCACAGTCGTCCTTCCCCTGTCTGTGAACTAGGCCCCCAGAGTACAGTGCTCTGCCAGCCTCAGGAGTGCTCTAAGTGCTTAGCAGCCTTGTGAAATCCCCATAGAGTGTGTCCAGGGCTGGACTGAAGGGTGGAGCTAAGTGAGAGGAGCCTATGGCAGGGTAAGAGGAGGCAGGTCAGTGGGTGGGTACACCCCCCTGAGTAAGAGGAAGGAAGGGACAAAGAAACAAAAGATGGGGGACTAGGGAAAGTCAGTTGTGATAGAGGAGGGCAGGGACCTGGGTGTGGTCAGAAGATGGGCAGGACCAGGTAGGAACCAGGGAAGAGTGGGCAGGGCCTGAGGAGCCCAAGGCTCCTGGGAAGGCAGGTGTTGTAGAAACTGGAATCTCACCAAACCAGGGTCATCATGTGAACCACTAGCTCAGATCAAGCAGAAGCTCCTACCTTAAAGGCAGAGACACAAAATTTCTGCAGATCAACAGGGACCAGGTAGAGAAGTGCAGTGCAGATATGGAGGTGAGTGTTCCTTGCAACCTCACTGGGGTAAGCACAGAGGGTCAGAGGAAGCTGAAACCTAGGAGAAGGTCACTGTAAGGGTCCACGAGTCCCACAGAAACACACACACACACACACACACACACACACACACACAAGCCCAGGTATAATCTTGGAAACAAAATTTATTTAGAAAGAGAATTTAGAAGTGAAGCCAAATCAGATAGCTAAGGCATTAGCGTCGCTTCTACCTCCACACGTGGAAGAGAAGTTGACCCTGTCTATCTACTGCACAGAATTTATAAAGGCAAAAACTGCAGAAAACACAAACCAGGGGAGCATTGGTGATTGTTAGTGAAACCCAATTGTGAGGCTGTAGAAACACAATGCAAGCAGTGGTGACCTTTAAGCTGATAGGTTGTGTTTAGCAGTGTGAAGCCCCTTGGGGAGTTAATGTGCTCCTTAGGAGGTGGGATGCACTCCCTCTAGGGCTTGAGAAAGTTCATCCTGAGAAAAAATCCTTAATTTCTTAATTTAATTAACACCAAGCAATTTCATTCCCAAGCCACTTCTAAAATATTACACAGTAGCTAAAATATCGGGCTGGTGTAACTTAGCCTTTCTGGATGCTTAACAACCATACTTAATGCCCATACCAATTTGACTGAGGGTCTTAAGGGATAACTTTGTTCCTTGCCCTCAGAGGTCAACTAAGTCCCAAGGGACTATGCATGAGGGCATCTCTTGAAATGTCCTGCAAATGTGAGTCACCAGTCTTCCTGTGCAGGGAGGTCTTGGATATCCACCAATGGGACTTCAGCCAGTGTACAGGCTATAGAGAGGAAAGTCTGCTCATGGTTCAAAAAGGGAAGCCTGGTCTAACAAGATCTGACTTTGTCCTCAAGTGGATGGAACTGGTAAATGAAAAGCCAAAAGGAGCCATGGACTCCTCCCCACCAAAAAAAAAAAGAGAAAAACCTGAGTGAGCCTTGAGGACCAGATCCTCAACTGACCTTCAGAAAACAAAAAAACCTTGGTTAATCTAGACTAACTGTGTGACCTTAAACATCCATAAAGAAAGTATAACCAGAAGTAAATAAATAGTAAGGCCTGAGAAATTGTACTTTAGGTATAAAACTTGAGATCTTAGTACAAAAACAAAAAATAAAAGAGCACAGTTGTTTTGTATGTCTTACTGGCAAGTGCAGCTACCCTGTGGCTGCCACTGCTTTTGTCATCCTTCTATGACATGAGACACAGCTTTTCAACATTCTAATATGGACTGAAGACTCATGTCTCTCCAAGAATCCTCCAACCCTATAGTGCCAGATGGAGACTGCTGAGACAGCCAACCTGTGAACTGAGCTACTACTGGAGTTTCAGCCTCATCAAAGTATAGACTGCCATTGTTGGACTACCCAGGTTATTCATGATACCCAGGTATCATGGAGACCAGTACAGGAAGATCAAGACAGAATGTACTGCTTACTGGACCTCACTTGGTGACCATGGGAAGAGCAGAACTGATCATTATTTGGGCTTGCCAAGGAGGAGCCTTCAAACATGACATCTTTAACCTAATAAAGGAAAAACATTATAAGCTGATGATGCTAAAACCTATGATATATGTGGCATGCATATATGCATATTTTGGAATGATGCATATTGGAAGGAACAACAACAAGAAGACTGGGTCAAAGAACTGACTGAAATGGTGAACTTCTGCTTGAAACAGTAAACTTCTGCATCGAGAATTTTGAGAAAGACTGAGAAAAGGATGAAAAACATGTTTGGCAGAATGCATGAGCTCTGGTGGTATGGGGGGGTAGGGAGGGGAGCACGGGTCTAGATTTGATTTGAAATTTTTATGAAATGCACAAAGCTTCAATAAAAATTGGCTTTAAAAAAGACAAATTCAGAGAAAGCACATTGACATATGACAAACTGTATTCATCTGAAGTATTTCAAATTACTAGCTTAATATTCCCCCATATTTTAAAAAGGAAATACATTAGTAGTATAAACTCACCTGATCCAATTTATTAGAAGGCTGATAAGATAGCTTTTTGAGTATGTTCCAAATTTTAAAATGGCAGAAAATAAATTTTGATACAGCTTAAATACTGCAAGGTAATAGTTGACTCTTGTTCATAAAAATCATGTATATTCATTCAGTCAAGTGTTCTAATGTGTAGTAAATAGTCATATAATTTAAGATTGTGGAAAAATTGGGATTTTAATTTATTTCCTACTATACTATATCATTTTTATTTTTAAATAGCATGCATTTTTTAAGGGAGGTCAAGCATTCTATCAAAAATGGAAGGAAATGTAAATTCATATTCAGCCAAAGCCATGAAAATTTCAAGTTTACTTAATTGAATTTCAAAAGTAGGAAATGTTTGGTATGCATTCTGCACTCACAAGGTTCTTTGCTATGGCTGTATAAGACCCAGAAAAACCTTCTGGCTATTTTCATTTCTAAAGTTCTCAAATGTATCAGAATTTCCCAAAGAATTAAAATATTGTTTTGTTTTGTAGGCATTTTATTTTGTTAACTAAAAGAGCAATTAGACATTCAGAAGCAGTCTAGAGGGAAAGAGAAATCAAGCTGGTTATTTTCTCATCTATTTTCTCT
The DNA here is from genome assembly GCA_009823505.1 of Rhizomys pruinosus. Lineage (NCBI taxonomy): Eukaryota > Metazoa > Chordata > Mammalia > Rodentia > Spalacidae > Rhizomys > Rhizomys pruinosus. Next base: position 2,220,651 of record VZQC01012005.1, on the reverse strand, counting down.
TGTTTACAACTAAAGGAAAGAGGGGGCAGGGAAAGGCATCCTGCTTTAAAGAAAATGTCAGAAAAATGGGCCAATATATTTTCTTCTCCATAACATAAAACAGCTACAAGAAACTTTGTTGTAATAATGGAATTGTACATTGGCTGCACCCATCCATTAAAGACAAGAGGCTGTGGCACTACAAGCACCAACTTCAACTGCTTCCTGTGACATGCTGATTTTTTTTCACTTACAGGTAAACACCAAGTTAGTTGTTCAATCAAAGGAGCCAATTCATATTCCCATTATTTACTGCCCTGTCTGCTGCAGGCAGAGAGGAACTCGGGTAGGCCAATGCTGTTTTCTACTTGTTCTTTACATCCATAAATTGTATTGTGTCTGTGGCATAGACTTGATGCTCAGCCTTCACTTCAGGAGTTGACAAATGGATGGAATCTGAATTATCTGAAGCAATTTCTTCCAGCTCCTCTTCTGCTGTTTCTGGAAAGCCAGTCTTTGGTTCTGCCAGTTCATGGCTTCTTCAGGAAGCATGCATTTTCAGAAGCCACAATCTTGGTGTCCCATCTTCAGAGCCACTGGCATAGAGTCCACCCTCAGGACTGAATCTCCCACAGTGAATGGGACCAAAGGGACCTTTGTAGGATTCTAATTCTTTCCCACTATTAGAATCATGCTTATAAAGTTTAAAATCTTCTCCACCTTTAATAAATAATTCCTTTCAGGATGAAGAGATGCAGAATTGATAGTTGCAGGAGCTTCAAAGCATTTAATTGACTTCAAACTTACTGCAATATGAAAAGCTATAAATCGTCCATAGGTAATGACCAGGATCTCTCCCTCAGGAATATATTCCATACTGCTAACAGACAAGTTAAAAGTTAGAGATTTCACTTCTGTCATTGTAGCATGGTCCCAAAGGCGAACAGTTTTGTCATCAGCTGAAAACATCTGTTTATTTTCAATGTACCATAGAGCCTTTTTAATACCAGAATTATAACCAGGAATTTCCTTAGGTTCTGCTTCAGGTTTGTTCAGGCCATATATGTGCAACAGTTTATCCTGGCCCCCAGTTAACAAATAATTTCTATCCTGTGTAAAATCCACACTCTTGACAATGTGTTTATGAGCCAGGGTCATCAGTTCATTTCCTGAGACAGCATCCCACACTTTGGCTATAAAAACTGCAGCTGCATAGCAGCATTTGTGGCAACTTTATTCAACATTGCACCCCAAACAGCACCTTTTTGACCCAAAAATGTTCCAATCCAGTCTCCCTGGTGTAGCATAGGTTTGCAAGTGGTCATTAGAAAGCAGTCATAAGGCGTGGTGCAGCTGAATCCACCACCGGCTGCATGTGGCCCAAGCAGGTGAGTGGTGTCTGTCTCATGGCCATGGAGATACCCAGGGAGGCCCAAATGTCCTCATCTTAGTTGTCCTCAGTGGATGGGCCTCAGGCACCACAAGTCCTTCAACAGTCATGCTGGCGCTGGGCTGGGCCTGGGCTGGTGTGGCCAAGCAATGGTAGCTGAGGCTAGCGTCTCTCTCAGAGTTTTACTCTAGAAGACATTGTTTCCCTCCCTTCTCTCCCTTTACCTGCCTAGCCCTCCATCTGTGTCTTCTCAATGCCTTCTCTGTCTCCCCATTTCTCCCTTGATACTGCCAGTCTCCTCTGGCCTCACTTCTCTTGGGCTCCTTTTTCCCCCTTTATCACCCCCTTTCCTTCTCTGACCCTCCCACTCCCCTCCCATTTAGATACCCTGATTTTACCCATCCTTCCCTTTCAGACTTACTACTATGTTCTCTGGAGTCACCTTGGGTACTCGTACTAAACCTCAGGATTTTGTGTGTGTGTGTGTGTGTGAGAGAGAGAGAGAGAGAGAGAGAGAGAGAGAGAGAGAGAGAGAGATCCATGTAGTCCAGGCTACCCTCAAACTTGCTATGTAGCTGAGGTTGACTGTGAAATGCTGATCCCTCTGTCCACCTATCAGGTGCTGGGACTACAGGCCCTCAGGTTATGTGGTACTTGGCACCCAACCCAGTGCTTCTTTCACAGTAGAAGCCACTAATGCAGCTGCTTCACCAGCCCTAAAAGTGAGTTCTTTGGCTTTCATGTTCAAGTACTTGTAATCTCCTCCATACAAGGGGAGTAAAGCCAACTTCCCTACAGTTCTATCAGGCAAGTTGGTCTTTTTCCTTCTGCCTTAAATCTTACCATTATTTGCTCACATTCTTCCTAGAGGATACGAAGCTCTACTGATGACAAAGCTGGGTTGTATTCCATCCTTTTATGCCATCACTTGGTGTTTGCTATTAAGAGAGTGCTAGCCGAACATATGTGCATTTTATATGTATTGCCTTAGGAATTGCATATAAATAATGAAACTGAACTCAGATAAGCACATGCTTTAAAGCTAGAAATTTGAATTAGCTCATGGAATCCTCTAATGCTATGAGGTCGAGAACTATGGGCTGCAGTACAACTGAGACTCAGGTTGAATTGCTCAGGGTCATCCACCTTAGAGCAGTTGGATGAGCCCAAGGTCTGGGCATTGAGTCCTCCTCAGGCTTGATCCTTGCCTCCATATGAAGTTTTCCCCCACCTGGGGTGAATTTCTAACATTTTACTTTTCTTGCCTAATGAGCATGTTCACAAACAATTTTCTCATTTCTTATAATAGTCCAAATTAACTTCTTATACCTGTACCCCCTACATAGCATAGCTATCTCTCTATTCTGTCCTTAGTTCACTTTTTCAAGACTAGTTCAATGCATAGATGGCCTAAAATATAAACAATGTTTCTCATATGGCAGATGAAATCAGAAAGGTGTCAATCCCTAACACCTATATCTTGGATCCTTATATTCCGGTGAAGAAGGGAGCATTTGCTATGAGTTATAGTGGGGGCTCTATCATTTTTGTAGAACATTTTAAGAAGATGCACACTGAAACAGCATAGAATTCATTACTTAGAAAAACTGGCATATTTAAGGAAACAGAAATATAGAATTTCCCTCTCAGATCCTAAGGTGAAATATTCAAATACATAAAAAGTTATGGAATAAGCCAAGTGTAATATTGGTAGAAGTTTACATAAAACATTTTTATTCTGTTTTCTTCATGTTTTATAACTTTGCTTATCATTTTACTCCCACAATCCCCAATCCTTATTATACTTGACACTACGTTTGTTGGTATGTATATCCATTCTTTACCTGGGGGTTCCATCCCTTGGCTGAGGAACTCTGCACTAAATTCCACATTTTACCGTCTATTCTTCTTGGTTTATCAGTGATAACTTTCTTCTGATAATTTACAGTATGAACTGCATGAACCATCAATTAAATCCAGGTTCTCTCCTTTGTTCTCTGGTGATCATGTCACTCAGATTAAACTGAAGCTGCCGTGGCATACTTCCTTTCTGTCTAGAATGAAAGTGCCTTCATTTGTGTGCTAGATGGGTTTTACAGGTGGAGATTATGGAACTGGTCTTATTTTGTCTATTTCTATTTGATAGGTGGAGCACAGTACTGATTTCATTCCTTGTTATTTGTACCCCAGAAAGGGAAAAGTACCACATTCTTTTTTTTTTTTTTTGTCTTTTTGAGACAGGGTCTCCCTATAGCCCAGCTGGCTTGGAACTCACTCTGTAGACCAGGCTGGCCTTGAACTCACAGAGATCCACCTGCCTCTGCCTCCCAAGTGCAAGGTTTAAAGGCGTGTGCCACCATGCCCAGCCACATTCTTCTATATAAAAACTAAAACAATATATCAAAGAATATCCTACATAACAGGTAAAAAAATAGAAAACACCAATGATTAGAAAAATTCATGTTTTAATTGTAGTCATTCTTTTTCTTGCAAATCTGACAAATGAAAAATCAGGGCTCATATATTGTATCAAATAAAATTAATATTTTTGTTTCATTTTAAAATTCCTCTGTACATTAGAGAAAACTGCCAAATAGAATATTGTATACAATTTAATTCTACAAATTTATTTAGTACATTTTATTTACAAAAGCTTGGTGTGTCAAATGTTATACAGATGTAGTTGTCCATTTTGGTAACTGTATCCACATTATGAACATTGTATATTTGATCTTGGATCCTTTCCTTATGGTTTCATTACTCACTGCTGTAGGTAACCAGTTCTCACAATTTTCTTGTCCACTTAGGCTGCCTAGTAAATTCCTTTTAAACAAACTTTAGGTGAGTACATCTAAGATAAAACAGAAAATATTATGTAAATAATCTGTTGGATTATTTTATTCCCTAATTATTATAAGGATTTTAAATTAGATGCAGGTATCGGAATTTTTTCAGTTTTGTTACTGTTCTTGCTCTTTTGAGGGAGGAGAAACAGTCCATGACACTCTGCATTTAAAGTCCTCCCTGCCCCTGCCCCTCATGTTCCACTCTGTGAGCAGGATAATGCCTCTGTACTGTGGCACTGGCTTCACTAGAGTGCTTATGGACCAGGGGTAATCAAATTGCATTTTCTTTAACATCTACAGATCTTGATTAAAAACATTAAACATAAACATCATACTTATAACACATTGTTACTTTAAATATGATAAATTATATGCAACTGATTTGATATGCTATACATATAAGAGAGAAAATTGTGTTTCTATGTGGAGGGCTCAATTTTATGTGTTATAGTCCTTAAAATCATAGCTTACATAAATTTAGAAGACATGATTCTATTATTTTTTGCACTGAATTAAAGTACATTACAGAGTTTTAATACATTAAGAAACACTTTGGAATAACTCAGGTACCTCATCTACTGCATAACTTCATTTTTAATTACATTTTGTTTCCTTTGCCAACACTCTGCTCAAGGTCCCATGCTATAATGGTCATTCCTCTTTTTAGGATCCAGTGACATTCAACGATATGAGCATAGACTTCTCCATGTAGGAGTGGGACTGCTTGGACCCTGCAGAGAGGACTTTCTACTGGGAGGTGATGATGGAGAACTACAGCAATCTGGGGTCAGTAGGTAAATAGATTCTTCATATAGAAATTCTTTTCTTATTGAACATTTTTTGAGAGGTGACAAAATAGTGTGGAAGTGTGTTAGATTTGTCTAAATAAATGATAGACTTTTTTTTTTGGTATTTTTGAGACAGGGTCTCCCTATAGCTCCAGCTGGCCTGGAACTGACTCTGTAGACCAGGCTGGCCTTGAATTCACAGAGATCTGCCTGCCTCTGCCTTCCATGTGCTAGGATTAAAGGCGTGCACCACCATGCCCAGCTAAATCTTAGAGTCTTTTTTTTTTTTTTTTGGTCTTTTTGAAACATGGTCTCCCTGTAGTCCCAGCTGTCCTGGAACTTACTCTGTAGTCCAGGCTGGCCTTGAACTCACAAAGATCTGCCTGCCTCTGCCTCCCAAGTGCTGGGATTAAAGGCGTGCACCACCACACCTGGCTTAGAGTCTTTAAGAAAGTAGCATATTGTGAATATGCTAATATGGGCATCAAGAAGGGAATTTTTGTATTTTCTTTTTTAATATTTATGTATTTTTTCTTTATGTGTATGTGTATTGCCTGCATGAGTGTAAGTGTACCTGGGTCATGGACTGCACACAGAGGTCAGAAGGGCATATCAAATTCCCTCAGAACTGGACTAACAAATGGTAGTTAGCTGCCATGTGTGTGTTGGGAATGAAACTCACATCTTCTACAAGAGCACCTTGTGTTCTTAACCACTGGACCATCTCTCCAACCCTGATATGTCATTTTCTTTTTTATCATTTTCACTTTTGGGGGGTATTATGCATGCACATTATTTTGAGTAATAATGTTAACTTGCATTAGCCCATGATATTGTAACTCACATCTTAACGTTCTACTTTTTGGTCAGGTATGATGGTACAGGCCTTTAATCATAGTACTTGGGAGGCAGAGGCAGGCAGATATCTGTGACTTCAAAGCCAGCTGTGTCTGTATACATGCCAAGTTCCAGGCCAGCTAGGGCTACAAGGAGACCTTGTCTCAAAAACACACACCAAAAGGTTCTAATTTTTGGATTCAGATGTAGAACTCGACATATGCAGAGTAAAAACTTCCTACATGTTCTAAATAGTCTGTAAGGGAATACAAATTGTGCATCATTTTCCTACATAGGTCTTGTAATATCTAAGCCAGAACTGGTCTTTTGTCTGGAACAAAACAAAGATCCCTGGAATTTGATGGGAGGGGAGATGGTAGATAAAATAAAAGGTAGGAGCCTCCCCCCCCCCACCAACAAAGGTTAGGAGCCAAGCATGGTGGCTCCCACCTTTAATCCCAGCACTCAGGAGGCAGAGGCAGGTGGATCTCTGTGAGTTCAAAGCCAACCTGTTCTACATAGCGAGTTCAGGCCCACTGGGACTAAAGGAAGACCCTGTCTCAAAAAGACCAAAGTCAATCAATCAATCAATCAATCAATCAATCAATCAAAAGCTTGAATGAGTTTCTATTCTGCAACGTTGGAAAAAGCGTTTATTGGTCACTCATGTAAGGATAAATTGACTTCTTTTACTATGGTAATTAATCAAGTATAATACCAAATAATTGTGTCAGAAGTAGGTTCTCTTGTTTCAAACAAGATTTTTCATATTTTTGAAGTAAAATAGTTTTTGTCTTTACTTACACTGGTCTCCTTTCTTTGTCTTGGATAGTATCCTTGTTTTGAATATTTGGCCTTTTTTTTCAAATTTCTTCTCAGTATTTCATTGTCACGCTGAACCTTTACAATTCCATTTTCTTTTTCTGGTTTGTATAATCTCTGACCTTATTTCTGCTCATATGCCTTTTTTACTGTTTGGCACGTATTGAATGATCTTTTTTTGTTGTTGTTCTTTTTCAGACAGGGTCTCCCTGTAGGTCTTGGAAGTCACTCTGTAGACCAGGCTGGCCTTGAACTTACAAAGATCCACCTTCCTCTGCCCCCTGATTTCTAGGATTAAAGGCATGCAACACCATGCCCAGCATGATCTCCTTAACATATTGAAATCATTGGCAGTAACACCATTGAGAATATGCATCATTGTTCCTTGTGTAAACTATGAACAGTGTGTCATAGTTTTGTGTTCTCTCTGTTTTTCTGTCTCCATATGCACATATACTTGTGTTTAGACATTTGCAGACACACAAAGTAGATGCCTGTATCTGTTATAGCAGTAACAAATGAGGACTAAAAAATTAAGATGGAGAAAGTAAAAAAAAATACATTTGATTTTGCTGCTGTGTGAACTTTACTGTGATGATGTTGAGCATCAAAAGATCAGCCGGGCATGGTGGCACGCATGCCTTTAATCCTAGCACTTGGGAGGCAGAGGCAGGTGGATCTTTGTGAGTTCAAGGCCAGCCTGGTCTACAGAGTCAGTTCCAGGACAGCTGGGGCTACAGGGAGACCCTGTCTCGAAAAGACCAAAAAAAAAAAAAAATCAGTGATGATGATTGTAATCTGAAAAACAAAGAACACAAGTGCTGATGAAGATGCTGGCCAGTGTAGTGTTCAAGGTCACTGTCCATGTTCATGGATATTAAAATAGAATCATGCAGAGCTACTTGCAACCTTCTCTAAAATGAGGGAATTACCTTGTGAAGGATGTAGTTGCATTCCTGGATATACGCTCAAAGAAAACATATTCAGTAGGGGCTAGAAAAGATGTATATATGCCACATTGATTGCAGCACTGCTTCCAGAATATGGAGTCAATTTAAAAGTCCATTAACAAATGAAAGAGTTAAAAGGTGTGCTTTTTCAATGAATAAGTTACAATTCCATCATAGAAAATCATGGACTTCTCATACTTGGCAACCTGGTTAATCTGGTGGACACTACCTTGGTTAAGCAAAGTTGAAGCACAGATCTCGGTTATAAGAAAAATGTGAAAGATGGTAGTTTTTAACTTTGAAGAAGTAGTAGTTGTTACCAGTGACTGGGAATAATAGATAAACCATCAACAAAAAAGTGTTATTCCTCACTGTGTAAATGATCTATTGTTCTACAATACAATGCACTGAATATAATTCTTCCACTTGCACATTGTATATCAATATTATTAGAAAAGATGAATTTGGATATACTCACTGTGAAGTAGAAAGTTATGGTGAGATTCCCTACTAATACTCTGGGATTCAAATTGCCTCCAGTTGGTGCGCTGGTTTGGAGGTCGTTGGCAGGTGTGGCGTGCTAGAGGAAGTGCATTTGCCTGTGGGGGCAGGCTTAGTGAGTTTAACATGCCAGTGGTTATAGTTGCTGCTTCCTTCTGCTTCCTGTGCTTTTTGCGATATGTGACCCTCTTTTTGCTGCTCTCGGATCACGGCACCACAGCCTCCCGCCACAATGACTATTCCCTGGACCCGCCAATCGTAAGCATCAAAAGTAAACTTTCCTTTTATAATTTCCTTGGTTGTGTTTTATCACAGAACAGAAAACGACTAATAATTATTGGTACCAGAGAGGGGGCTGTTGGATGTGAAGAAACCTGACCATGTATATGTTTGGAGAAGTGGGAAGACTTGGAACTTTGGGGCTGGAAAGCTGTTGACTATTGTAATCAGAGCTTAAAGGCAGTTTTCTAGTGGAGGCCTGGAAGAAAGCATGACTGCCAAGATGTGGTTCCAGGGGAAAATAAAGACTTAGGCAGCAACCGAGATATTTGGATAAAGAGATCTGCAGCAGTTTGCCCACATCCCAGTTGCTTGCCTGATAATGCTAATTGAAAAGAGGTGGACTGATGTTCTTGGTGGAGATATTGTCAAGACAGCCTAAGGTAGAAAGGGTGCGTGGCTTTTAATAGGTGAATATAAACATATCTACAGTGAAAAGAGCAGATGGGCAGAAAGGAAATGCAAAATGGTACAGTTTGGATCTGATAACTGACTGGGAAGATTAAAGGTGGGCCAAGCATGTAGAAGGAAGGTTTGGACACTGGGGAAAAGCCTGCACTAGGAATATGAAGGTGGTGGCCAAGGCTTGTGAAAGGAGAGTTTCCTTTTGATAAGGAGATTGAAGGATTAAGGAAGGGCCTTGGAATATTACAAGTAAACAAAAGAATCTGTACCTTCAGCGTTAAGCCCACCCCTAGCTAACCTCCAGCAAAGCCAGGGACAAAAGAAAAAGATTACCAAATTGGTTGAAATGGGTCCAGGGTTCCGTCCCAAACTTGCAGCCAGATTTGTTGCAATTTCATTCACTGGTCGTGCGGTTGTTGAGGCATGAAGTTCGCAAGAAGTGAAGGGGTCAGTCAGTTCTTCCTCCACGAGTTCAGAGAGCCAAAGAGGCCCATGCAGATGACAGCAGGGGTGTCCCGGAATAACAGAAGGCCCGATAGGCCATTGCGTGGAAGTCTGTGAATGTGAAAGCCTGATTGGCACGGAGACCCCAAGAAGACTTCGAAATGCCAGACCTGGTGAGATTATTGCCAGGCAGAGCTGCATACGGGGAATGGTACCACGGGCCTAAGAAGAGATGGTATGTTGCAAAGCAAGCTGGAAGAGCTGGCCATCTAAGCCCTTTGGAAGTCAAGTCCCATAGGGTTGCATGTGTAGCTACTGGACTTAGCTTTCGCCCTGCTGGTTTTTGTCTTGTTTTTTTTTTTTTTTCAGAGTTCATCACTAAGCCTATTCCGCCTTTGGATGGATCTTCCGTTCGGTTCCTGAGAATAATGGACGTTAGTAATTTGCCTTTTGAATTTACAAGGAGCTTACAGTTAAGAGATTGGCCTGAGATCTCAAGAAGTATCCTTGACTGTGGACTTTTGAATGGCATGAACTGGTAAAGACTATGGGGACTTTTGGTGGATTTAAATGCATTTTGCAATTTCATATGGTCAGGACATATGGGGCCAGGGAGTGAATGTGGGTGGTTTGATTGATGGCCCCCATAGGCTCTAGGTAGTTCAGACATTTGCCTCCAGTTGGTGGCGCTGTTTTTGGAGGTCTTGTAAGGTGTGGCTATGCTAAAGGAAGTGCGTTGCTGGGGGCAGGCTTAGTAAGGATTTAAACAAGCTGGTGGTATGTAGTTGCTCCTCTCTCTGTCATTCCTGTTGCGCTTTGCGAGATGTACCCTCGTTTCTGCTCCGGTCTGGCCACCACCTCTGCCCGCCACAATGACTAATTCCTGGAAACCGCCAATGCGTAAGCCCAAATAAATCCTTCCTTTTATAATTCCTTGGTCTGGTGTTTTATCAAGCACATGAAAACTGACTAATACTCACCATAAGAAAGAGAAAAAAGTTATCGTGGATCTAACTAATAACTCTATTAAACTAGCAAAAAAAGATACCACAGTTCCCAGCATTCAGGAGGCACAGCAGTAGAACCTCTGTGAGTCAAATTCAACAGTGACTACAGTGATTCCCTGTCTCAAAACAAAAAATACTACGACACTACTACTACTACTACTACTCTACTAACTACATACCAATAATAATAATAAAGTTGTCCTAGGATTTGTTATTTTTGATTACATAATAATGCTGTGTCAGATCTTACTCTCCATAGAGAATTCTGGTATCTGTTTTCCTCAATGCAGATGTAACATACATACATAATAATAAAGAGGAGAGGAAAATTTATAGCTGCATCTATTAAAATGGATAAAAAATATAAAGCCAGGTAGGTGGTGCAGCCTTAATCCTTGAACTTGGAGGAGGGCAGGCGTATCTGTGTGGAGTTCAGGCCAGCCTGGTCTACAGAGTGAGTTCCAGGACAGCTGGGATACGGGACCTGTCTTGAAAAACCAAATATATAAATAAAAAAAATATAGATATATATTGAAGAGCTTTAAAAGTTAAAATATTCTGATTTCTGCCAATATATGTTAACCTTGCAGGCATGTTCCTAACTGAAATGTGAACATGATAAAAAATATTCACATGCTTTAATCCCAGCAGTTGTGGAGTGATCACCATGCAGAATAGGGCTCATTAAGGGTAATAAGAATATTGGGCCAATAATAGAGAAGATGGTTAGTCAGTGAATGGTCCAGGTGCCTAGGAGGAATTCTCAATGATCATTTATTTGTCTGAAAATAATCTTTTCAGTAATGAAGGAAAACAATTAAGATTTTCTAACATTGAAGCTCTTTTGAAGATTTCTTGGCTATAACTTTCTAACATGGGTATAATGTCTACTCTGTTTCTAAAACAACCAGTTTTGAGTGATGGCATGCCTTGTAAATAGTAATAATGCTGCATAACATTTAACATGACATTTAGTGGTTACTTATTAAGGAAAATGTTTTATGGAGGAGGGTTGTCTTTGAGATCTTCTTCAGTTCCCTAAAGACTTTTATTTTGTTTTGTTAGATGTAGTACTACTATATATTTCTGATAATTATCTAATTATCATGTACACAAAATATGTCTATTACATATCAATCTACTTATTTATAGAGCTCATAATATGATATTAAATCACCAATTATGCAACTAAAATATAACTTTTTAGACATTTCACCCAATACGGCAAACATTAATTTGTACCAAATAAATAGTGATAGCAAGAAATATTGATCAGGAAAATGAGATAAAACCATGATATATTAAATTACCTCAGTGATGATGGTTGTAATCTGAAAAACAAAGAACACAAGTGCTGATGAAGATGCTGGCCAGTGTAGTGTGCAAGGTCACTGTCCGTGTTCATGGATATTAAAATAGAATCATGCAGAGCTACCTGGAACTTTCTCTAAAATGAGAGAATTACCTTGTGAAGGATGCAGTTGCAATCCTGGATATACGCTCAAAGAAAAGTATTCAGTAGGGGCTAGAAAAGATGTATATATGCCACATTGATTGCAGCACTGCTTCCAGAATATGGAGTCACTTTAAAAGTCCATTAACAAATGAAAGAGTTAAGAAGGTGTGCTTTTTCTAATGAATAAGTTACAATTCCATCATAGAAAATCATGGACTTCTCATACTTGGCAACCTGGTTAATCTGGTGGACACTACCTTGGGTAAGCAAAGTTGAAGCACAGGATCTCGGTTATAAGAAAAATGTGAAATGGTAGTTTTTAACTTTGAAGAGTTGTAGTTGTTACCAGTGACTGGGAATAATAGATAAACCATCAACAAAAAAGTGTTATTCCTCACTGTGTAAATGATCTTTGTTCTACAACACAATGCACTGAATATAATTCTTCCACTTGCACATTGTAATATCATATTTATTAGGAAAATGACATTGATAACTCACTGTGGTGGTTTGGCATGAGTTCCCCCATAGCTCTAGGGATTCAGACATTGCCTCCAGTTGGTGCGCGCTGGTTTGGAGGTCTGGAGGTGTGGCGTGCTAGAGGAAGTGCTATGCCTGGGGGGCAGGCTTAGTGAGTTTAACAGCCTGTGGTTACTAGTTGCGTTCGCTCTCTTGCTTCCTGTGCTTCTTTGCAAGATATGTGACCCTCTTTTTAGCTCTCGGATCACGGCACCAAGCCTCCCGCCACAATTGACTATTCCCTGGACCGCCAATCGTAAGCTCAAAATAAACCTTTCCTTTTATAATTCCCCTGGTTTGGTGTTTTAATCACAGCAACAGAAAACGTGACTAATAATTTATTGGTACCAGAGAGTGGGCCTGTTGGTGTGAAGAACACTGACCATGTATATGTTTGGAGAAGTGGGGAAGACTTGGGAACTTTGGGGCTGGAAAGACTGTTGACTATTGTAAGTCAGAGCTTAAAGGGTCCGTTCTAGTGGAGGCCTGGAAGAAAGCATGACTGCCAAAGATGTGGTCCAGGGGAAAATAAGACTTAGGCAGCAACCAGAGATATTTTGGATAAAGAATCTAGCAGCAGTTTACCCACATCCCAGTGCTTGCCTGATTATTGGCTAAATTGAAAAAGGTGGACATGATTTCCTTGGTGGAATATTCAAGACAGCACTAAGGTAGAAATGGGTGCGTGGCTTTTAATGGTTGAATTTAGAACAGATCTACAGTGAAAAAGAGCAGATGGGCAGAAAGAAATGCAAAAATGTACAGTTTGGATCTGAATAACTGAACTGGAAGATTAAAGGTGGGGCCAACGGCATGTGAAGAAGAGGATTTGGATCCTGGGGAAAAAACTGCACTAGGAATGATTGAAGGTGGGGTCCAAGCTTGTGAAAGGGAGTCCCTTTTGATAAGGAGATTGAAATTGATTAAGGAAGGGCCTTGGATGATTTACAAGTAAACAAAAGAATCCGTTACCTTCGGGTAAGACCACACCCAGCTAATCCTCCAGCAAAAGCCAGGGCAAAGAAAAGTTCACAAATTGTGGTTGAAATGTGCCAGGTTCCGTCCCGAACTTGGCAGCCAGATTTTGCAATTTCATTCACTGGTGTTGGGTCTGTTTGAGGCTATGAAGTTCGCAAGATGAAGGGGTCATACAGTTCTTCCTCCACGGTTCCAGAGAGCCAAAGAGGCCATGCAGAGTACAGCAGGGGTGTCCCGGAATAAAGAAGGCCCGGTAATAGGCCATTGCGTGAAGTGTGAATGTGAAAGCCTTGATTGGCACGGAGACCCCAAGAAGACTTCGAAATGCCAGAGCTGGTGAGATTATTTGCCAGGGAGAGCTGCATACGGGGATGGTACACGGCCTAAAAGAGATGTGATGTTGCAAAGCAAGCTGGAAGAGCTGAGCCATCTAAGCCCATTTGGAATCAAGTCCCAGAGGGTTGCCATGTGTAGCTACTGGACTTAGGCATTTGCCCTGCTGGTTTTTGGTCTTGTTTGTATGTTCCTTTTTTCGCCTTTTGGTTTTTTAATGGTCATTATATATGCTTGGATTCGTTCCACATTATTGGAATTAGTATTTGTTTTGATTTAATAGGAGCTTACAGTTAAGAGATTGGCCTGAGATCAAGAATGCCCTTGACTGTGGATTTTTGAATGGCATTGAAACTGGTAAAGACTATGGGGGACTTTTGGAAGGTTGATAAATGCATTTTGCAATTTCATATGGTCAGGATGCATATGGGGCCAGGGAGGTGAATGGGGTGGTTTGAGTATGGCCCCCATAGGCTCTAGGTATTCAGAACATTTGCCTCCAGTTGGTGGGGCTGTTTTTGGAGGGTCTTGAAGGTGTGGCTATGCTAAAGGAAGTGCGTTGCTGGGGGCAGGCGTAGTAGAAGTTTAAACAACCTGTGGTATGTAGTTTGCCTCTCTTCTGCTTCCTGTGTGCTCTTTGCGAGATGTACCCTCGTTTCTGCTCGGCTCTGGCCACCATGCATGCCCTCCGCCACAATGGACTAATCCACTGGAACCGCCAATCGTAAAGCCCAACTAAATCCTTCTTTATATTCCTTGGTCTGGTGGTTTTAATCAAAGCAACATAAAACGGACTAATACTCATCATAAGAAAGGAGAAAAAGGTTATTATGTGGATCTACTAATAACTCTGATTAAACTAGCATCCAATATATAGTAAAACTATCACATGATACTTAATAAATTTAAAACATTGTCTTAATTAGAATATGATGACTGGAGTAGCAAAACTCTCACGGAGTTACACTTGAACTGCAGCTGTCTAAAGAAATGCTTTCACTTGTGCCTCCCACACAGATTCTACTGAGCTAAATTAAATCTTCAGTGCTATTTCACTTAACAGCCCCACACAGGTAAAGATGAGGCTTGGGTCAACTACAAGTGGTTGTGATTGACAGCTGAATTCAGCTTCTATTGCAAAGGATGAAAAGTGTGCTACTGTACCATACTTAGGTAAGCAAGTCACTGCATCCACATTTCCCAGAATGGAGAAATGCTTGTTCCTGTTGCCAAGGCAACCACCTGAAATGAATGCCTTAACAGTACAACACAAGAAAGGCAAGAAGAAATCAAACCAAAACCCAGAATTTGAGAAAAATAACAAAAATATGAAGAGAAATGAATAGAAAAAAATGAACAATACTATGAATAATCAGTGAATATGACTTGGTTCCTTGAAAAGCTAAATAGGAGAGAAAGACAGACAGCCCTGTTAACTAAATGAAACAGAGCAAATCAAATCAAGATAATCAGAGATGAAAAGTGAAACATCAAAACAGACACCCAGATCCAGAACATTATAAGGGAATACTTTAAAAATATTTTATTAAATTGCGACAAATAACCTTTTTTTTTTTTTGAGACAGGGTCTCCTTATAGGCCCAGCTGGCCTGGACCTCATTCTGTAGACCAGGCTGACCTTTGAACTCACAGAAATCCACCTGCCTCTGCATCCTGAGTGCTAGGATTAAAGGCATGTGACACCACACTCGCTTAAAGACAGTTCTTTGCCACCATGTGAATGCTGGGAATTGAACCTGGGACCTCTGGAAGAGCAGTTGGTGCTCTTAACCATTGAGCCATCTCTCCAGCCCCAGGACAAATTTCTAAATTCATAGAAACTACCAAAGCTTTTTATTTTTTTCTACCAAAGTTTTTCTATTCAGTTTTAACTGTTTTTTATATGTTTTGTTTATTTTAGCAAGCTCTTTCTTTTTTTTTTAATTTTGATTATTTTTTGTATGTGATAGGAATGCACTGTCTGCATGTAGGTTTTATGCACCTGTGTTGTGCAGATGCTGGGAGGTCAGAAGAGCGGTCGTCAGATGCCCCTGGAACTGGACAGGATTTTCCTGGATTGGAGTTACAGACGGTTCTTAGCCGCCATGTGGGTGCTGGGGATAGAAACCCGGTCATCTGCAAGAGCAGATGGGGTTCTTAACCACTAGGCCATCTGCTCCAGCCCCCAGTTTTAACTATTTAAGCAATAGTTACATTTAACCGTTTACATAAATACAACTCTTCTGATTTCCCTTATGTATGATGCATCAAAGTTTATTCCTTCTCCAAACAGGCATTGCTCATTTCCGAGATAACTTATATTTGAAATCCATGTGCAGAAATGACTCAGAGCTTTAATATAATAGGACAGATTTTAAAGGAGGTTTCTGGAGAGGTGCAGATGGGGAGGGTCTACGAATATAGTAAATTTTATCCATAGAAATTCTATAAAAATACAATGTAAAAAATGCTTCCAATTTCTATTCTCCACATTCACACGGAGAATTTTTTTTTTTTTGTTTTTTTTTTTGGTGATTTTTTTTTATTTTAGTCTATTCCCCTATCTGCTCCTATGTAACAGGCTGGGCTCTGAATTCCAGAGATAGCCTCATTGCCCGCTGCCTCCCTAGTGTTGAGAAGTGAAGGCACACAACACCATTTCCTGCCTTGTTATTGGTATTCTTGATGGTAGCCTTTCTGAGTTGGGTGAGATGGGAATCATAAAGAAGTTTCACAAATCTGCATTTTTCTTTGTTAGGTTACAGGATGTTGAACAATCTTAAAGTGGTAATCTAGACCATTTTTTATTTCTTTCTTTTGAGTAAGTACCTCTTATAGTTCGTAAGCAGTTCCTTGTTCTCTTGTTGTTTTGTATTGAATTTTTTGAATATTCTCATCAAAAAATCTCTGCTAAAAGGTCTAAAAAATTTTTTTTGAAACAAGAGTCTCCCGTACTCCTTAGCTGGCCTGAAACACACTATGTGGGACTAACTGGGTCTTGAACTCACAGAGAACTGCTGCCTACTGCTCTCCTGGTGTGGCTGGGACTAAAGGCATGGCCACAAGTTTCAGCATTGGTCCCTTTTTTTCTTGATTCTTAGTTGTATGAGCTTTGCTCTGTAGCTCTATTCAGAAAATCATTATCTATATTTACATGGTTAAGAAATGCCCTGCCTTTTATTCTTGCCCCCCTCACCCCCACTTGTTTATTATAACTGTTACAAAATTGAAGAGAAGCACATAATCCATGGCCAATCTAAAAGTTAATGGGATGGTAGGGATGGATAGCTCCGTGGCTAAAAGCAATGGCTGCCCACTGCAGACCTGCAGAATTCAATTCCAAATCCCATTGGTGGGCTCACATCCACCTATAAGTGTAACTCCATCTCTAAAGGAGCTGATCCCTTTCTGGCTTCCCCAGGCACCGGCACATATGTGGGTTTTGCACAGACAAACATACACACAAATAAAGGTTAAAGGTTCTAACACCCTACCTACCCAGTCCTTTGCAACTCCCTGTATACTCCCATAGGCCATTTTGTCCCATTGTCTCATTGGTCCCATGGCCTCGAAGTCCTTGTTGGCCCTGATGGTCTCCACTGGTTCAAAGTTCCCTGCAGGCTTCCCACCATGCTGAGAAAGCACAGGCATGAATATCCCACAGGCCCTCTGTTCCAGCAGGCCTCATGCCCACAGGCCTTGTGGTCACATCTAGGATGGACCCTGGCACTGGTGACCCTCAGCCTGCCCTCTCCCTCAGCCCTGCTGGGGCTGTGTGGTAAGAATGTGGCAGGGCTTCTCTCTGCTCCGCCCCCACGTCATCAGGTTTACTATGCCCTTCCCCTCCACGCAGTGCTACTTACGGTGTGGGCGGTGCTCTCCTCAGCAGTGGGTTCCTGGCTGCTTACCAAGTCAGGTCAGAAGCTGTTCATAACCAGCTCAGCGGTGAGGCCACCATTTCCCCAGCAGAGCTGCACTTCCTCATTCATGCTACCACTTGGCACGCAGCTTTGCCTTGTGAGGGGGTGAGTGCGGATTGGGTTGGGTGCAGAAGCTTCTCTGCTGCGGAGCTGGGGCAGGAACTGGGACAGGAGATGGAGCAGGAGATGGGGTGGGAGCTGGGGCAGGATCTGGGAGCTGGGGCGGGAGCTGGGCGGACAGGGAGCTGGGGCAGCTGAGTGCTATCTCATCAGCGGACTCCATTTTGAATCCTGCGTACCTGCAGTGGCTGGCATGATCCTCCACAGGCCTAGCCGTCCTTGCTGGGGTGGCAAGGCCTCTGGGCAGGGCACCTCCCTGCCCGCCCCTCCTCTCCACACAGCCCTACTGTGGAACGGGGCGGTGCTGTGCTGAGCAGAGGGTTGCAGCACATTTCAAACTAGGCGCCTCTTGCCTGCTCCCCCTGCGTCTAGGAGTCTGGTATGGATGCAGCTGACCGCCAGGTCCTGCAGACACATTTCCCCACAGAGCTGCACTTCCTCAAGTCGGCTACCTCTTGGTGCACCAGTGTGGCCTGGAGAGGCAGGTGAGTGCAGATTGGGTTGGTGTTCATGTTCCTCTGCTGACTGAGCAGGGGCTGGGCAGGAGCTGGAGCAGGAGCTGGGGAGCTGGGAGCGTAACCAATCTGGGGAAGGACCCGCATCAACGGGACTCTTTTCTTTTGTCTTTTAGACAGGGTGTATTAGTCAGTGTTAGCGGTGCTGTGATAAAACACCAGACCAAGGAACTTATTAAAAGGAAGAGTTTATTTGAGCTTTACGATTGGCGGTTCCAGGGAAGTAGTTCCATTGTGGCGGGGAGGCGTGGTTGGCCAGGAGCTGGAGCAGCAAACGGCGGGGTCACATCCGCAAAAGACAGGAAGCAAAGAGGAACAACTGTATATCCACGAGGCTCTGTTAAACCACAAGCCGCCCTTACAGCGCAACTCCTCTAGCATGGCCACACCACTCCAGACCTCCAAAAACACGCCACCAACTGGAGGCATATGTCTGAATAACCTAGAGCCTATGGGGGACACTCATCCAAAACCACCACACAGGGTGTCCGTTTTTTAGTCCTAGCTGGCACGGATCCGCTCTGTAGGACAGGCTGCCTTGAACTCATAGAGGCCTCCTCCTCTGGCTTCCAAAGGCTGGGATTAAAGGCGTGTACCACCACACCCTTCGGATTCCATTTTAATCCTGTGGTTGCTGCAGTGGCTGGCATGAGTCCTCCACAAGGCCTAGCATCCTTCGTCTGGGTGGCAAGCCTCTGGGCAGGGCACCTCTCTGTCCCGCCCTCCCTCCACACAGCCCTACTGTGGAACTGGGCGGTGCTGTGCTGAGCAGAGAGGTTGCATACATGGAATTTAGTTTTCTATTTCTGCATTTTTTCTCATTTTCATCAGCTATTGTGTTTACTTGGACATCCATCATTCTGTTTCTGTACTGGTTTAAGTTCATTCAGGTGCAGTTTCTTTTTTTATTTTTGAAAGCCAGGGACCATAATTTTTTAATTTGTTCTTTCGAGTCTTATGTCCTGTATTTCTTTTAAATGGCTCTCCCTAGGAAGAACTGATAGGGAATTGGTGATTGGAGCAGGGCAAATCAACTGTTCCTGGACTATCAAATGATTTTGTTTTTGTAAAGCGAACAGGTTATCTGGATTTAAGTTGTTAGTTGTCTTTGGTACAAGCTTTTATGCCAGAAGGCAGGAATCGCCGGTGAGGTCTCAGGCTGGATTTCTTGTTTTTTGAGACTATGAGATATCCCCCTGTATCCCCAGCTGTCTGGGAACTTACTCTGTAGACCTGACTGGCCTTAATCTCACAGAGATTTTCCCTCTGCCTGCTGCCTCCAGACTGCTAGGATTAAAGGTGTATGCCACCAATCCTGACTGAAAATGGTGCTTAGCCTCCATGTGGGTTTGGGAATTGAACCCAGGTACCCTGCAGAGCAGTCTGCGACTCTTAAACAGCTGGGCCATCTCTCCAGCCCTTCAGGATCGATTTCTTAGTGGTGGTGTCTTCTGTGGATTGAACCTCAACCTGTGAGGCTGGGTTTTGGGGCAGGTGAAAGGAATCAGGGCTGTGCATCAAAGATGAAGTTTGAGACAATTTGACATGTCTGTGGACTTCTGGACCAATGTAGTTAAGATGGCAATAAGAAGTACATGATGTTGTAGAACCAAGAATAAGCAGTAAGAGTGGTAAGTTACATAATGAGTTTGGCCAAAAAGCCATCTCTGTGTGATTAAGTAATAGTAAAATGTGCTTAGTAGAACCTAGGCCACCTCAAGGTCTCACCTGTTGGTCCCCTGCCTAGCAGCCTGTGTGCTGATGAATAAAGCATGTTTTACTAGTTAATTAATCCACAGATCTTTAATACCACCGATCTTTAATACTACAGGTTCTAGTGACTTTCTGTCTTTGACCTCAAGTCTTGCCCCACATTTGGCATAGTCATTTGGCAGTCATTGGCAGGATTCTATGGGGCGGGAGAGATGGGTCTAGTGGTTAATAGCACGGACTGCTCGTGCAGAGGACCTGGTTCGATCACCAGTACCCACATGGGGCGGCTGAGAACCGTCTGAAACTCGAATTTCCAGAGAACTCCTGGTCCAGGGGAATGTGACAAAAACCCTCTTCTCTGACCTCCACGGCATTTCACGACAAACGATGTGGGCACAAACCTGCATGCAGACAGTACAATTCATATACAACAGAGAGTAAATAAAAATAGAAAAAAAAGTATCTCAAAGAAAGGATATGGTATTAAGTGGCAGTCATTTTTGCCTGAAGTGCCCCAACAGAAAGCTGTAATGAGGTGGATGGAAGCTGTTTATCTTTAGACAAGGCTTCAGGAGTTGAAGATATCTTCTGTGGAAAGCAACAGATAATGGCTGGATAGATAGGCTGTTTCTATCTGGCACTGAAGGATGGTCCCTGAAGATGCCCTGGAACATCCTTCACAGCAGGAAAACTACCAGTGCATTTTTGTCCTGAGAATGTCCCAAATGTGTTCGCTGTGTCTTGGTAAAAATGAGGTCTTATCTTCATTTCTGGGAAGTAATCAAGGGTGGTGGCAATAAGGCTGAAGTTATTTTGGGACTGTCTTGGACTGTCATGACCAACACCTCATGGGGAAGTTTCCCATCCCTGGCACTGTGATTTTTGTTAGGTAGCCTGTGCTGTAGGCATGCCGTAGTACATAAAACAGGAGATTTTTAGTTCAGGAGGCTTCTGAACTAATACATTCTCCTCTGGTTTTTCATACCACCCTAGAATTTGTTCTATCTCCTCTCTCTCACCATATATACCACTCCTGGTTCTCTCCCCAGTTAAAGTATTCCCTACTTTCCTGGGTCCCTTTGGTTTCCTTTTCATTTTCCTGACCTCTGTAGTTACATCAGGATATGTATTTTTCATATAAGGATTTGTAGCTAAGCTCCACAAGTAAGAGGGAACGTACATTGCTTGTTTAACTGAGTTGATGTTACTTCACTTAACAGTTTTTAGTTCCATTCATTTGTCTGTAAGTTTCATAATTTCATCTTTCCTTTTTCACTGTGTAAAACTCTATTGTATAAATTTGATATAGCCTGCAGGTAGACACAAGCACCTATGTCCCCATATTCTCCTTTTCAGGCTCTTTCTCTCTCTCGTTACCCACCGTCCGAAACCATTTCTATTTTCCTGGCTCTTGCAATTGCATCAGGATATACAATCACATATTG
This sequence comes from Rhizomys pruinosus, assembly GCA_009823505.1. NCBI lineage: Eukaryota > Metazoa > Chordata > Mammalia > Rodentia > Spalacidae > Rhizomys > Rhizomys pruinosus. The sequence continues at coordinate 2,199,404 of VZQC01012005.1, read as the reverse complement.
GGGATTGGTGCTAAGACCCCAATGAGAGACACCATAGGCCATTTGAGGTTTTCTGAGTCTGTTACTCTTTCACGTATTATAGCATCTTGTAAGAATTTCCATTTTTTTGGCTGCAAATTCTGTGACTTTGTTTTTCTTTACACCTGAGTAGAACTCCACTGTAAAAATGTACCACATCTTCATTATGCCATATATTGGTTGAGAGTCATGTATTATGGTATTCCATCACTATACTATTGTGAGAACGCAACTGGAAAGATGGCCTTTTTTTTTAACTATACTCTGCAGCAGGAGATTAGAAAATCCTTGGTTATAGCAAAGTAGTTGGATAACCATCACTTGGTAGATTTTATTTTTAGATTTTTAAAGATTTCTTCTCCACTCATTTTCCCAGTGCTTTCACCTGCTTACTCTCACAGCAACCAGCAGTGAATGAGGGTTGCCCTTTGCCCACATCGTTGCCAGAATTTGTTATAATTTTTTTTTTTTTTTTTTTTTTTTTTTTTTTTTTTTTTAAGATGAAATCTTAAAGTATTGTGTTTTCATTTCACATACTAAGTGTTTTTGAACACGTTGGAGAGTTTCATACATGATACTATACATATTGTTTCAACATGCCTTATTCCCCTTACCACTCCCCCAGGTTCTCCTCCCCAGAAGGGTCTTTAACCTTCCTGACCATTTCAGATTAGGATTATTATTATTATTATTATTATTAAGACATGTGTGTCAATATGAATCTTAAATTCTGGATGTAAACTTGTTACAGAAATAGCAAAGTGTAAGTGCCACCCTCTAGTGGTAGATCAGTGCATAGAAGGATGAATTCAGTCCCTGGATTGTCAGCAGTTTCAGTCCTGAGACATATATTTCTTTTTCCTTTCTTTCTTTTTTCCTCTTTTTTTTTTTTTTTTTTTTTTTGGTCTTTTCAAAGCCGGTCTCCTGGGTACCCCAGCTGGTTCCTGGGAACTGACTTACCAGGCTGGCCTTGAACTCAAAAAAATCAGGCCTGCCTTTGGCCTCCCTAGTGCTAGGATTAAAGACATGTGCCCAATGTGCCACCACGCCCTGCATGTATTATTTTAAAATCTAAAATCCCTAGAGGCTCACTCCCAAAGTGAAAATTTTTAGTAAGATTCCTAATATGTAATTGGTAGTAGGTGAGATCTCTGGGTAAAAGAAAATGACCTTTTGCTGTCATTCTGTTCTCATAGTGAAGAAAATGTTCACATCATTTGAAAGCTATCGATCTAAGGTATTTTACAGGCATTTCATATTATTGTAGAATATACAGTCTGCGTACAGTCCTGGGATTGGAGGATAGCCTAGCGGTTAAGAGCGCAACTGCTCTTGCAGAGGTACCCAGGTCCGGAGTCCCCAGCACCCACAGGGGGAGGTGACTGAGAACATCTCTAACTCCAATTCCAGGAGATTCCAGTTTCCAGGGGAATCGACACTCTTCTTCTTACCTCCGTGGCATTGCACCACATGAGTGCACAAACCTGCATGCAGACAGTCATTCATACATTTTTGTCATTTGGGGTAGGGAATATTGTGCCCAATTCATGTCCCCAGTCATTCCTCAGTGCCACTTTATTATCCACTAGCTCTAGTCAGCCTATCCAGGCTCCCTAGTTTCAAGAAGACCATTTCCCCGGTTCCATGCTGGTTTTTTTGTCTGGTGAATCCTGCATGGGTCTTGTGTAGAATAACATCAGTGCTGTGGGTTCATTATGAGCAGGGTCCCAGGAGCTTTTAGGATTCTATTTTCCATATGGTCTTGCACTACCTCACTGGCTCTTACAATATTCTGCTGGGCCCTCTACTGTACTGTTTCCTGAGTCCAGGCTGTGTGAAGCTGTATAGGTGACATGTCCATGAATCCACAGTTCCTAATCTCCATGGACTGGCCATTTATGACCTTTTAGTTCCTGGATCCCTGTTGCATGGCTAAAAATTTCCTCATCATGAAACCCCTTTCCAGTTTTTGTTGTATGGCTGGTAAGGAGGGTCTCCCATTCTGTGGTCATCTCACTACTGACTGGGGCTTCTTTGGTTGTGAGATGCTTAATGTGGTGGCATCCCATTTGTCAGTTACTATGGCTCTGCAGAAAACCTGAAATCAATGATGGTGATACCTGCTTCCATAATTTTTTTAGTCCAGGTTTGCCCAGGGGTGACACCATGTACATTGGCCTACCCCTGCCACATCACTCAACAAGCAAGAAAATCCCTCAGGCAGTTCCCCAAGTTAGGCTCCCATAATTTAGTTGTGTGAAGTTGACAGGAAAGCTTTCCAGCAGAGGTATGGGTGGCCATTACCTTATCCAATCCTGATCATGGAAGTCTTCATCTTCTGGGGTCTTCCTCTTTTGTCAGGGCCTAGATTTTATTTCATTGTATGCAATTTGTGTTTTATGTTTTTAGGAGTGTTTTGCCATCATGTATGGAAGTGCCTCCTGGTACATGGAATGACAGTGGAGACCAGAAGAACGCATTGGATCTCCTGAAAGTATAGGTAGAGACAGTTGTGAACAGCCATGTTGGGTGCTAGGAACCAAACAAAGGTCCTCTTTAAAAGCAGCAAGTGCTCTTAAACACAAAGCCATCTCTCCAGCCCCCTCTTCAGTGTCTTAACTCTTTAAGGATAGAGTTCTTTCATTTTCATGTTACTGGTTGCACTTATTCCTACGTATTTTAATTTTTTGCCTATTGTGAATGGACTATTTCTTTGCTTACTCTTTTTACTATATGGTGATCTTTGATGTATAGAAAAAAGTCTAATTTCAATATTCATATATCTAATGAGTTTTGTTTCATATGGTAACTTGTGACATATTTTGAAGTGGTTCTTTGAGATATTGAAGAGAATATTTATTCTTTAGTATTTGGGTGGAATGTTCTCTACTGTGTCGTCAGTTTCCGTTGCTTGTTAAGTTAATTTTAATCCAAGAGGGTTTCTGGTTCCTTTTTTTTTTCTTCTCAAATGACTTCGTCTCTTGGTGACAGTATAGTCTTAAAAATCTCTCAAAATAAATGTGTGGGGGATAATGTGTGCCTGTCCTATCTAGTAGTATTTCTTTTTGAAATTTGGTGAATCTGTCTTTGGCAAGATCATGTCACCCCGTTTATCTCTTTTGACAAAATTTACTTTCAAATCCATTTTTTCTGTTATTAGAATAGGTTCTCCTGCTTTTGTTTCCTCATCCCCTGATGGAATACTTTTTCCATCTCTACACCCTTGAGTGGTGTCTACTTTTTTTTTTTTTAAGCCATGTTTTATATTGAAGCTCTGTGGATTGCATACAAATATATTACAGTTTTAAACATTTCTAGGATGTGGCTGGGGATAGTTGCTCCTCTACTCTCTCCTGTCCGTTTGAATATTGTTTCAAGTATTTTTCTGGAGGGTTGGTTTTTCCAGACATTTTTTTTTTTTTTTTTGGAATATTTTTTCCCATGGAAGATTTTTCTCTCTCTTCTTCAACTATAATCGGCATTTTTGCTGGGTATAGTAACCTGGTTGGCATCTGTAGTCATTTAAAACACTGGGAATGCTTTGCTCCCACATCGGGCAGCACTAAGATGGATCCTGTTATCCAGTTTTCTGTTCTGTGTCTTTTGATTAGGGGAATTGAAAATATTAATACTCAAGAGTTTGATTTTTGAAAGTATTTGTATTCTGTTTTTTTTTTTCTTAGATGTTATGTTCTTTTACTTTGGCTTTTTTAATTGTTTTTTTATTGTTGTTTTTGTTTAACAGTTTATGTTTTGTTTTTTTTCCTTTTTTTTTTTTTTTTTTTTTTTTTTTTTTTTTTTTTTTTTTTTTTTTTTTTTTTTTTTTTTTTATTTTTATAATATGGCCATGGAAAGTGTTTCTTTTCTGGTTTGTCGCTTGGGTATGATGTTTGGCTTCTTTTATTGGATGGGTATCTTTTTCCCTGTACTTGGGAAACTTTCCTCAGTTATGTTCTTCAAAACATTGTCTGTGCTATTGTCTTGGAGTTCTTCTCCTTCCCCTACATCAGTAATTGTATTTTGGTTTTGTTTAGTTTTTTAAATTAGTTTTTTGTATTGATGCTTGGGGCATTTCATACATTTTTCCAATTTTTTTTTTTTTTTTTTTTCCTTTCCCTCCCCCCCCCCCCAACTCTTCAATTCCCAGACATCATGCATTCTGCCATAAATGTCCTGCAATCTTTCTCTCAGTTTTTTAATTTTTCATTTGTAGCTAGAAGGGGATAAATCCATGAGTACAAGCAATCCTTCATGTAAAACCTAGCTGCAGGCTGTTTGGTGCCCAAACACCTACAGCCCCCACCAGCCAGTGGGGGGTGACAGGTTGTTTTGTTCAATCAAGTTATCAAATGAGTGACCAGGCTAACAATTGCTTGTAGTTTCACCATTCACCCCAATCGCAACCCTTAAATTCTACCACACCCCCTCTTCTACCACGCCCCCTCTTCGCAGGTTGTTCCTAGCTTAGAAAAAAGGGGCACAGGTGGAATGAGAGGTAAACGTCACTCTCCGCCTGGAACTGTTGAACTTGGCTCTGGTCAAGTCTTGGCTGTTTACTTTCAAAAACTTATGTGAAGTATAAGTCTAGGGCTTCTTCCATGAGATGCCTAATTGGGTATATTTGGTTTTTTAATGTATCCTAAACATTCTGCTACTTTCCCTCTATGCATCTTTTTTGTTTTTTACAGGATTTTTTTTTTTTTTTTTTTTGTATCAATATTTTAGCCTCATTAGTGTGATACCCATGCCATGCAAGGCCCATGGAGGTGAGAATAGAGTCTCCTATTCCTTGGAAAAGGAGTTAGGGACTTTTGTTAGCCAGTATGTAGTCCTACAGACTTGAACCAGGTCCTCTCAAGAGCAGTCCCTTTTCTTCAACTGCTGAAAACCATTCTTCTCAGCCCCCTTTAAGGAATGTTGGTACTTTACTTAAAAGCACTTAACATTGATTTAAGGAAGACAAAAGTTTGAATTAATGTAAAATGACCAGACTGTCTCTAGTGCATGATGAATTGAGGCTCCAGGATTGTGCCAGCGCTTTCTGGGACATTTCCGTGGGGAATTTTTTTTTTTATTCAAAGCCAGAATTCTTGGAGGGTCACCTCCTGAAGTGAAAATTGTTATCAAATGTTCCAGATATTCAAATGGAAATAAAGGAGACTCTCAGGAGCAGGGAAGAAAGCTGTTGCAGTGTCATTTCAGTTGGTAATGAAAGAAATGATGACTTAGTTCTTTTGAATGGTCTCCAGAATGACAGAATAACTAAATGGACTGTGATGTTTTTGTTGTTTTATTGTTTTTTGATTGTTTTGTTTTGGTTTTTTGAGACGGGTCTACCTCTAGTTCTGGCTAGTCTTGAACTCTCAGAGATCCCTGCCTCTGCCTCGCCGAAGGTGCTTAGTATTAAAGGCCTGCACCCACCAACAACAGGTATAATTAGTATTATTATTATTTTTATTTCAGTTTTACTTATTTCTTTGTTTCCTACCAGTCCCTCACTGTTTTCCGACCATGGACATTCGGCTTTGTCGTTTTCATTTTTTCTGTATTCAAGTAAATTTTTTTAATTTTTTTTGGTCTTTTTGAACAACGTGTCCCTGTTGTCCCAGATATGTCACAATTAGCAACACTTAAATTTCTTAAGGTAATTTATCACTGCTGCCAAAATGTACTATAAAATATCAGGGTGTAGCTAGATGGCTCTGGTGTACGCCTTTTATCCAGCCTTGGGAGGCAGAGCAGTGGATCTTTGTGCGAGGTCAAGGCCCAGCCTAGGTCTAACAGAGTTTGTTTCCAGGACAGCTGGGGTACAGGGGGACCCTGATCTCAGAAAAGACACAAAAAAAAAAAAAAGTCAGGAGTTATCTTATTGTAGTGTTAGAATAATTTTGTTTGTTACTACAATTCTTTTTATAGGAATTAGTACTAGAGAGAACAATATAATTTTCCTTGATTCATGCTTGTGCAGTGATTAGGTCCCAGTACCATTCATTTCTCAGAATTTTATAGACTTTTATACTTCCTTCAGATCCTGTATCACTTTAGAATTCATTTCTGATATCTGTGAAAAAGTTCAGGAGTTTTTGTTTTAGAATTTACTTTCTGTTTTTTTGCCCCAGCTAGCCTTGAAATTACTATGTAGACCATGCTGGACTCCTGAACTCAGAGATCCACCCACTTTACTTCCTGAGTCCTAGAATCAAAGGCCCCCACCACCATCCCTGGCTTCGTCATGGAATCATTTACACAGTATTGAATGTCCATGGCCACTGTCTTCCCATTTACATCTCTTTGTTTGTCTTTATGCTCAGTCCAAGTGGTTTTCATTGCTGTAGCTTAATATATTTTTAAGTCACCTCTAGGTTCATGATACTTAATAAATTTAAAACATTGTCTTAATTAGAATATGATGACTGGAGTAGCAAAACTCTCAAGGAGTTACACTTGAACTGCAGCTGTCTAAAGAAATGCTTTCACTTGTGCCTCCCACACAGATTCTACTGAGCTAAATTAAATCTTCAGTGCTATTTCACTTAACAGCCCCACACAGGTAAAGATGAGGCTTGGGTCAACTACAAGTGGTTGTGATTGACAGCTGAATTCAGCTTCTATTGCAAAGGATGAAAAGTGTGCTACTGTACCATACTTAGGTAAGCAAGTCACTGCATCCACATTTCCCAGAATGGAGAAATGCTTGTTCCTGTTGCCAAGGCAACCACCTGAAATGAATGCCTTAACAGTACAACACAAGAAAGGCAAGAAGAAATCAAACCAAAACCCAGAATTTGAGAAAAATAACAAAAATATGAAGAGAAATGAATGAAGTAGAAAAAAATGAAAAATACTATGAATAATCAGTGAATATGACTTGGTTCCTTGAAAAGCTAAATAGGAAAGAAAGACAGACAGCCCTGTTAACTAAATGAAACAGAGCAAATCCAATCAAGATAATCAGAGATGAAAAGTGAAACATCAAAACAGACACCAAGATCCAGAACATTATAAGGGAATACTTTAAAAATATTTATTAAATTGCGACAAATATCCTTTTTTTTTTTTGAGACAGGGTCTCTTTATAGCCCAAGCTTTCCTGGACCTCACTCTGTAGACCAGACTGGCCTTTGAACTCACAGAGATCCGCCTGCCTCTGCCTCCTGAGTGCTAGGATTAAAGGCATGCGACACCACACTCGCTTAAAGACAGTTCTTTGCCACCATGTGAGTGCTGGGAATTGAACCTGGGTCCTCTGGAAGAGCAGTTGGTGCTCTTAACCATTGAGCCATCTCTCCAGCCCCAGGACAAATTTCTAAATTCATAGAAACTACCAAAGCTTTTTATTTTTTCTACCAAAGTTTTCTATTCAGTTTTAACTGTTTTTTATATGTTTTGTTTATTTGCAAACTCTTTCTTTTTTTAATTTTATTTATTTTTGTATGTGTATGAATGCACTGTCTGCATGTAGGTTTGTGCACCTGTGTTGTGCAATGCTGCGGAGGTCAGAAGAGGGTCTCAGATTCCCCTGGAACTGGAGTTCTCCTGGAATTGGAGTTACAGACGGTTCTTAGCCGCCATGTGGGTGCTGGGGATAGAACCCGGGTCCTCTGCAAGAGCAGATGGTGCTCTTAACCACTAGGCCATCTCTCCAGCCCCCAGTTTTAACTATTTAAGCAATAGTTACATTTACCTTTACAATAAATACAACTCTTCTGATTTGTTCCTTATGTAGATGATCAAAGTTATTTTCTCCAAACAAGCATTGCTCATTTCCAGGTAACTTATATTTGAATCCATTGCAGAAAATTGACTCAAGAGCCTTTAATATATAAGACAGATTTTTAAAAGAGGTTTCTGGAGAGGGTGCAGATGGGGAGGTCTACATATGATTAAAATTTATCATATGAAATTCACAAAAATATACAATGTAAAAAATGCTTCCAATTTCTCCACATTCACAGGAGAATATTTTGTTATTGGTATTTTATTTTATTTCATATCTCTGGAGCCTCAGCTATCCTGGAACTAACTATGTAGATAAGGCTGGCCTTGAATTCACAGAGATCCTCCTGCCTCTGCCTCCCTAGTGTTGGAAGTGAAGGCGCACACCACCATACCCTGCTTGTTATTGGTATTCTTGATGGTAGCCCTTCTGAGTTGGGTGAGATGGAATCATAAAGAACTTTCAATCTGCATTTTCATTGTAGGTTAGGATGTTGAACAATCTTTAAAGTGTATCTAGACATTTTTATTTCTTCTTTTGAGTAAGTACCTCTTTATAGTTCTGTAAGCAGTTCCTTGTTTTCTTGTTGTTGTTGATTGAATTGTTTGAATATTCTCATCAAAAATCTCTGCTAAAAGGTATTTAAAAAATTTTTTTTGAGACAGAGTCTCCCTGTACTCCTTAGCTGGCCTGGAATACACTATGTGGACTAAGCTGGTCTTGAACTCACAGAGAACTGGCTGCCTCTGCCTCCTGTATGCTGGGACTAAAGGCATGTGCCACAAAGCTCAGCCTTGTCCCATTTCTTGATTCTGGTTTTATATGCTTTGCTACTGTAGTTCTATTCAGAAAAATCATTACCTACATTTACAGGGTTAAGCAAATGCCCTGCCTTTTTTCCTACCCCCTCACCCCCAGTTGTTTATTATACTGTTACAAAATGAACAGAAGCACATAATTCCATGGACAATCTAAAAGTTTAATGGGATGGTAGGGATGGATAGCTCTGTGGCTAAAAGCAATGGCTGCCCCTGCAGACCTGCAGAATTCAATTCCCAAATCCACACTGGGTGGCTCACATCCACCTGTAACTGTAACTCCATCTCTAAAGGAGCTGAGTCCCTTTCTGGCTTCCCCAGGCACCTGCACATATGTGGGTCTTTGCACAGACACACATACACACAAATAAAGTTTAAAGGTTCTAACACCCTACCTACCCAGTCTTTGTCAACTTCCCTGCTATACTCCCATAGGCCTCTTTGTCCCATTTGTCTCATTGTCCCATGGCCTCGCAGTCCTTGTTGGCCTGATGGTCTCACTGGGTTCAAAGTCCCTGCAGGCTTCCCACCATGCTGAGCAACGCACAGGCATGAATATCCCACAGGCCCCTCTGTTCCAGCAGGCCTCATGGCCCACAGGCCTTGTGGTCACATCTAGGATGGACCCTGGCACTGGTGACCCTCAGCTCTGCCCTCTCCCTCAGCCCTTGCTGGGGCTGTGTGGTAAGACCTGTGGACAGGGCTTCTCTCTGCTCCGCCCCCACATCATCAGGTTTACTTTGCCCCTCCCCTGCACGCAGTGCTACTTCCGGCGTGGGCGGTGCTCTCCTCAGCAGGGGGTTCCCGGCTGCTTACCAAGTCAGGTCAGAAGCTCTTCATAACCTGCTCAGCGGTGATGCCACCATTTCCCCAGCAGAGCTGCACTTCCTCATGCCTGCTACCTCTTGGCAGGCCAGCTTTGCCTTGTGAGGCAGGTGAGTGAGGATTGGGTCGGTGCAGAAGCTTCTCTGCTGCGGAGCTGGGGCAGGAACTGGGACAGGAGATGGAGCAGGAGATGGGGTGGGAGCTGGGCCGGGAGCTGGGGCGGGAGCTGGGGCGGGAGCTGGAGCATGCTCTCATCAGCGGACTCCATTTTGAATCCTGCAGTACCTGCAGTGGCTGGCATGATCCTCCCACAGGCCTAGCCGTCCTTGCTGGGTGGCAAGGCCTCTGGGCAGGGCACCTCTCTGCCCGCCCCTCCTCTCCACACAGCCCTACTGTGGAACTGGGTGGTGCTGTGCTGAGCAGAGGGTTGCAGCACAGTTCAGACCTAGGCGCCTCTTGCCTGCTCCCCCTGCTCTAGGAGTCTGGTTGGATGCAGGCTGACCGCCAGGTCCTGCAGACACATTTCCCACAGACCTGCACTTCCTCATGTCCACTACCTCTTGCTGCGCCAGCCTGGCCTGGAGAGGCAGGTGAGTTCGGATTGCGTTGGTGCTGAAGTTTCTCTGCTGAGGGAGCAGGGGCTGGGGCAGGAGCTGGAGCAGGAGCTGGGGAGCTGGGGCAGCATCTGGGGCAGGCCCTCATCAGCGGGACTCTTTTCTTTTTCTTTTTAGACAGGGTGTATTAGTCAGTTTTCTGTTGCTGTGATAAAACACCAGACCAAGGAACTTATAAAAGGAAGAGTTTATTTGAGCTTACGATTGGCGGTTCCAGGGAATTAGTCCATTGTGGCGGGAGGCGTGGTGGCTGGATCTGGAGCAGCAAACCGAGGGTCACATCTCGCAAAGAGCACAGGAAGCAAAGAGGAAGCAACTGTATACCACGAGGCTTGTTAAACTCACTAAGCCTGCCCTTAGCAACGCACTTCCTCTAGCATGGCCACACCCTCCAAGACCTCCAAAAACAGCGCCACCAACTGGAGGCATATGTCTGAATACCTAGAGCCTATGGGGGACACTCATCCAAACCACCACACAGGGTCTCCGTTTTTTAGTCCTAGCTGGCCTGGATCTCGCTCTGTAGACCAGGCTGGCCTTGAACTCATAGAGGTCCCCCTGCCTCTGGCTCCAAAGTGCTGGGATTAAAGGCGTGCACCACCACACCCGGCGGGGACTCCATTTTGAATCCTGTGGTTCCTGCAGTGGCTGGCATGATCCTCCCACAGGCCTAGCCGTCCTTGCTGGGAGGCAAGGCCTCTGGGCAGGGCACCTCTCTGCCCGCCCTTCCTCTCCACACAGCCCTACTGTGGAACTGGGCGGTGCTGTGCTGAGCAGAGGGTTGCAGTACATGGAATTTAGTTTTCATGTTCTGCATTTTCTTCCTCATTTCATTCAGCTATTTGCTTGTATTTACTTGGACATCCATCATTCTGTTTCTGTACTGTTTAAGTTCATTCAGGTGCAGTTTCTTTTTTATATGTTTTGAAGCCAGTGACCATATTTTTTAATTGTTCTTTCGAGTCTTATGTCCTGTATTTCTTTTAAATGGCTCTCCCTAGGAAGAACTGATAGGGAATTGGTGATTGGAGCAGGGCAAAACAACTGTTCCTGGACTATCAAATGATTTTGTTTTTGTAAAGCGAACAGGTTATCTGGATTTAAGTTGTTAGTTGTCTTTGGTATGAGCTTTTATGCCAGGTGAGGTCTCAGGCTGGATTTCTTTTTTGAGACTGGGTCTCCCAGTAGCCCACACTGTCCTGGAACTTACTGTGTAGACCTGACTGGCCTTGATCTCACAGAGATTCCCCCTGCCTCTGCCTCCCGACTGCTAGGATTAAAGGTGTGTACTACCATACCCTGCCTGAAGATGATGCTTAGCCTCCATGTGGGTGCTGGGAATTGAACCCTGGTCCTCTGCAAGAGTAGTCTGCACTCTTAACAGCTGGGCCATCTCTCCAGCCCCTCAGGATCGATTTCTTCATGGTGGTGTCTTCTGTGTATTGAACCTCATCCTGTGAGGCTGGGTTTTGGGGCAGGTGAAAGGAATCAGGGATGTGCATGGAAGATGAAGATTGAGACAATTTGACATGTCTGTGGACTTCTGGACCAATTTAGTTAAGATGGCAAGTAGGAAGTACATGATGTTGGAGAAGCAAGAATAAGCATTAAGAGTAGTAAGTCACATAATGAGTTTGGGCAAGAAGCCATCTCTGTGTGATTTAGTATAACATGGGCTTAGTAGAACCTAGGCCACCTCAAGGTCTCACCTGTTGGTCCCCTGCCTAGCAGCCTGTGTGCTGATGAATAAAGCATGTTTTATTTATGAATTAATCCACAGATCTTTAATACCACAGGTTCTAGTGACTTTCTGTCCTTGACCTCATGTCTTGCCCCCACATTTGGCATAGTCATTTGGCAGTCATTGGCAGGATTCTATGGGGCTGGAGAGATGGCCTAGTGGTTAAGAGCATGGACCACTCTTGCAGAGGACCTGGGTTTGATCACCACCACCCACATGGTGGCTGAGAACCATCTGAAACTCGAATTCCAGGAGAACTCCAGTCCCAGGGGAATCTGACACCCTCTTCTGACCTCCGAGGCATTTCACAACACGATTGCACAAACCTGCATGCAGACAGTACATTCATACACATACAGAAGTAAATAAAATAAAAAAAAAGTATCTCAAAGAAAGGATATGGTATTATGTGGCAGTCATTTTTGCCTTCAGTGCCCCAACAGAAAGCTGGAATGAGGTGGATGGAAGCCATTTATCTTTAGACAAGGCTTCAGGAGTTGAAGATATCTTCTGTGGAAAGCAACAGATAATGGCTGGATAGATAGGCTGTTTCTATCTGCACTGAAGGATGGTCCTGAAGATGCCCTGACATCTTCATCAGGAAACTACAGTGCTTGTCTGAAATGTCCCAAATGTGTCCTGTCTTCGGTAATAAGGTCTTATCTTCATTTCTGGGAAGTAATCAAGGGTGGTGGCAATAGGCTGAGTTATTTTGGGACTGTCTTGGACTGTCATGACCAACACCTCATGGGGAAGTTTCCCATCCCTGGCACTGTGATTTTTGTTATGTAGCCTGTGCTGTAGGCATGCCTTAGTACATATAAAGCATGAGATTTTTAGTTCAGGAGGCTTCTGAACTAATACATTCTCCTCTGGTTTTTCATACCACACTAGAATTTTTTCTCTCTCCTCTCTCTCACCATATATACCACTCCTGGTTCTCTCCCCAGTTAAAGTATTCCCTACTTTTCCTGTTTCCCTTTGGTTCCTTTTCATTTTCCTGACCTCTGTAGTTACATCAGGATATGTATTTTTCATATAAGGATTTGTAGCTAAGATCCACAAGTAAGAGAGAACGTACATTGCTTGTTTAACTGAGTTGATGTTACTTCACTTAACAGTTTTTAGTTCCATTCATTTATCTGCAAGTTTCATAATTTCATCTTTCCTTTTCACTGTGTAAAACTCTATTGTGTAAATTTGATATAGCCTGCAGGTAGACACAAGCACCTATGTCCACATATTCTCCTTTTCAGGCTCTTTCTTTCTCTTTACCTCCCTACACCATTTCCTTTTTCCTGGCTCCTGCTATTACATCAGGATATACACTCACATATTAGGGATTGGTGCTAAGACCCCAATGAGAGACAACATAGGCCATTTGATGTTCTGAGTCTGTTACTTCACTTATTATAGCAGCTTGTAAGAATTTCCATTTTTTTGGCTGCAAATTCTGTGATTTTGTTTTTCTTTACACCTGAGTAGAACTCCACTGTATAAGGATACAACATTTTCATTATCCATTCATTGGTTTAGAGTCATTTACGGTATTTCCATCACTTAGCTATTGTGAGAACAGCAACTGGAAAGATGGCTGATCAACTATCTCTGCAGCAGGGTATTTAGTCCTTTGGTTATATGCAAAGTAGTGGAATAACCAGATCACTTGGTAGATTTATTTTTAGATTTTTAAAGATTTCTCCTCACTCATTTCCCCAGTGCTTTCACCTGCTTACTCTCACACCAGCAGTGAATGAGGGCTGCCCTTTGCCCACATCTTTGCCAGAATTTGTTACCATTTGTTCTCTTGATCTTAGCCAGTTTAACTGGGTGAAGATGAAATCTTAAAGTAGTTTTGCTTTTCATTTCCCTAATTACTAAGTGTGTTGAACACTTTTGAGAGTTCCATACATGATTACTATACTATATTGTTTCCAACCTTCCTTATTCCCCTACCACTCCCCCATGCTCTCCCCAGACTGTCTTTACTTCCTGACCTCAGATTATTATTATTATTATTATTATTATTATTATTACATGTGTATTCATATATATCAATCTTAAATTCTGGATGTAAACTTGTTACAGAAATAGCAAAGTGTAAGTGCCACCCTCTAGTGGTAGATCAGTGCATAGCAGGATGAATTCAGTCCCTGGATTGTCAGCAGTTGCATTCCTGAGACATATATTCTTTTTTTTTCTTTCTTTTTTTCCCCCTTTTTTTGGTCTTTTCGAGACAGGGTCTCCCGGTAACCCCAGCTGTCCTGGAACTCACCAGGCTGGCCTTGAACTCACAAAGATCTGCCTGCCTCTGCCTCCCTAGTGCTAGGATTAAAGGCATGTGCCACCACGCCCTGCATGTATTGTTTTAAAATCTAAAATCCCTAGAGGCTCACTCCCAAAGTTAAAATTGTTAGTAAGATTCCTAATATGTAATTGGTAGTAGGTGAGATCTCTGGGTAAAAGAAAATGACCTTTTGCTGTCATTCTGTTCTCATAGTGAAGAAAATGTTCACATCATTTGAAAGCTATCGATCTAAGGTATTTTACAGGCATTTCATATTATTGTAGAATATACAGTCTGGGATTGGAGAGATAGCCTAGCGGTTAAGAGCACCAACTGCTCTTGCAGAGGACCCAGGTCCAATCCCCAGCACCCACATGGAGGCTGAGAACCATCTCTAACTCCAATTCCAGGAGAACTCCAGTTCCAGGGGAATCGACACTCCCTTCTTACCTCCGTGGCATTGCACCACATGAGTGCACAGACCTGCATGCAGACAGTCATTCATACATTTTTGTCATTTGTGTTAGGGAATATTGTGCCCAATTCATGTCCCCAGTCATTCCTCAGTGCCAGTTTATCCACTAAGCTCTAGTCAGCCTATCCAGGATCCCTAGCTGCAAGAAGGCCATTTCCCCAGTTCCATGCTGGGTTTTTGTCTGGTTGATCCTGCATGGGTCTTGTGCAGAATAACAGCAGTGCTGTGGGTTCATATGAGCAGGGTCCCAGGATTCTATTTCCATATGGTCTTGCACTACCTCCCTGGCTTTTACAATCATTCTGGGCCCTCTACTGCACTGTTCCCTGAGTCCAGGCTGTGTGAAGCTGTATAGGTGACATGTCCATGAATCCACAGTTCCTAATCTCCATGGACTGGCCATTCATGACCTTTTAGTTCCTGGATCACTGTTGCATGGGTAAAAATTTCCTCATCATGAAACCCCTTTCCAGTGTATGGCTGGTAAAGATGTTCTCCCATTCTGTGGGCCATCTCACTACTGGACTGGTGGCTTCTTTGGTTGTAGAGATGCTTAATGTGGTGGCATCCCATTTGTCAGTTACTATGGCTCTGCAGAAAACCTGAAATCAATTATGGTGATACCTGCTTCCATAATTGTTTTAGTCCAGGTTTGCCCAGGGGTGACACCATGTACATTGGCCTACCCTGCCACATCACTCAACAATCAAGAAAATCTCTCAGGCAGTTCCCCAAGTTAGGCTTCCTCAACCTAGTTGTGTGAAGTTGACAGTAAAGCTATCCAGCAGAGGTAGGGTGGCCATTACCTTATCCAATCCTGATCATGGAAAGTCTTCATCTTCTGGTGTCTTCCTCATTTTGTCAGTGCCTATATATTTATTTCATTGTATTGCATTTTGTGTTTTATGTTTTTATGAGTGTTTTGCCATCATGTATGTAAGTGCTCCTGGTACATGGAATGACAGTGGAGGCCAGAAGGGTGGTTCAGATCCCCTGAATCTGGAATTTCCAGTGGTTGTTACCTGGCATGTTGGAGCGGAGCTCAAACCTGAGGCTTCTGCTAGAGCAGCAAGTGCTGTTAAGCCACCTCTCCAGCCCCCTCTTCAGTGTCTTAACTCTTTCAGGATAGAGTTCTTTCATTTTCCTGGTTGCACTTATTCCTACGTATTTTAATTTTTTGCCTATTGTGAATGGACTATTTCTTTGCTTACTCTTTTTATTGTATGGTGATCTTTGATGTGTAGAAAGGAAGTCTAATTTCAATATTCCTATATCTAATGAGTTTTGTTTCATATGGTAACTTGTGACATATTTTGAAGTGGTTCCTTGAGATGTTGAAGAGAATACGTATTCTTTAGTGTTTGGGTGGAATGTTCTCTACATGTGTAGTCAGTTCATTTGCTGTATAATTTAATTTTAATCCAGTGTTTTCTGTGTCTTTTTTTTTCTCAGATGACTCGTCTCTTGGTGACAGTAGAGTCTTAAAATCTCTCAAAATTAATGTGTTGGGGATAATGTGTGACTTCCTATCTAGTACTATTTCTTTTTGAAATTTAGTGAATCTGTCTTTGGCAAGATCATGTCACCCCGTTTATCTCTTTTGACCAAATTTACTTTCAAATCTATTTTGTCTGTTATTAGAATAGGTTCTCCTGCTTGTTTCCTCATCCCATGATGGAATACTTTTTCCATCTCTACACCCTTAAGTGGTGTCTACCTTTTTTTCTTTTTAAGCCAATGTTTTATTGAAGCTCTGTGGATTTCATACAAAATATATTACAGTTATACTTTCTAGGTGGCTGGGGATAGTTGCTCCTCTCTTCTGTCATTTGAATTGCTTCAAGTATCTTCTGAAGGGTTGGTTTTCCAGATATGGATTCTACAATCTTGTTTATGTCATGGAAGATTTTTCTCTCTCCTTCAACTATAATCGGCATTTTTGCTGGGTATAGTAACCTGGGTTGGCATCTGTAGTCCTTTAACACTGGGAATGCTTTGCTCCACATTCTGGCAGCACTAAGATGGATCCTGTTACTTATCCAATTTTCTGTTCTGTGTCTTTTGATTAGGGGAATTGAAACTATTAATACTCAGAGTTTATTTTTGAAAAGTATTTATTTCTGTTTTTTTTTTCTTGATTTTATGTTCTTTTCTTTGGCTTTTATTGTTTATTTTATTGTTGTTGTTTAACAGTTTATGTTTGTTTTTTTCCTTGTGCTATCTGGATGTGTTTATCCCTTCCTTCTGCTTCCTACCTTTCCTTCATCTGTGTTTTTAGTGTTTATAATATGCCATGGAAAGTTTCTTTTCTGGTTCTGTCTCTTTGGTATTCTGTTGGCTTCTTTTATTGGATGGGTATCTTTTTCCCTGTACTTGGGAAACTTTCCTCAGTTATGTTCTTCAAAACATTATCTGTGCTATTGTCTTGGTGTTCTTCTCCTTCCCCTACATCTGTAATTTGTATATTTGGTTTTTTTTTTTTTAATTAGTTTTTATTGATGCTTTGTGCAATTCAAACATTTTTCATTTCAGTTCAGGCTTATTTTCCCTTTCACCCCTCCCCCCCACCTCCCCCTCCATCCTCAGAATCATGCATTCTGCCATAACTGTCCTGCATCTTTCTCTCAGTTTTTTTTTTCATTTTTAGCTATAAGTGATAATCCATGAGTACAAGCATCCTTCATGCAAAACCTATCTGCAGGCTGTTGTGCCCAAACACCTACAGCCCCACCATCCAGTGGGGGGTGACAGGTTGTTTGTTCAATCAAGTTGATCAAATGAGTGTCCAGACTACATTGCTGTAGTTTCACCATTCACCCCAATCGCAGCCCTTACATTCTACCACGCCCCCTCTTCCGCAGGTTGTTCCCTAGGCTTAGAAAAGGGGCACAGGTGGATGAGAGGTAAAACAGTCCACTCTCTCTGGAGCTGTTGACTTGGACTCTGGTCAATTCTGGCTGTTTCCTTTCATGGGCTTAGTAAAAGTAAAAGTAGGGCTGGAGAGATGGCCTAGCGGTATATTTGGTTTTTTAATTGTATCCTAAACATTCTGCACTTTCCCTCTATGCACTCTTTTTTTTTTAAGGAATTTTCTTTTCTGTGTATGAGTTTATGGCCTGCATGTGTGTAAGTGTACCCATGTCATGCAAGGCCCATGGAGGTGAGAATAGAGTCTCCTATTCCCTGGAAAAGGAGTTAGGGACTTTTGTTAGCCAGTATGTGAGTCCTAAGACTTGAACCCAGGTCCTCTGCAAGAGCAGTCATTTTTCTTAACTGCTGAGCCATTTCTCCAACCCCCTTTAAGGAATTGTGTGGTAATTTACTTAAAAGCACCTTAACATTGATTTATGGAAGACAAAAGTTTGAATTAAGTAAAATGACCAGACTGTCCTCTAGTGCATGATGAATTGAGCTCCAGGATTTTGCCAGCCTTTCTGGGACATTTCCTGGGGGAATTTTTTTTTTTTTCAAAAGCCAGAATTCTTGGAGGGTCACCCCTGAAGTGAAAATTGTTAGCAAAGTTCCAGGTATTCAAATGGAAATAAGGGAGCTCTCAGGAGCAGGGCAAGAAAGCTTTGCAGTGTCATTTCAGTTGGTAATGAAAGAAATGATGACTTAGCTTCTTTTGAATGCTCTCCAGAATGACAGAATAACTAATATGGACTGTGATTTTTTGTTTATTGTTTTGTATTGTTTTGTTTTTGGTCTTTTTGAGACAGAGTCTACCTCTAGTTCTGGCTAGTCTTGAACTCTCAGAGATCTGCCTGCCTCTGCCTCCCAAGTGCTAGTATTAAAGGCCTGCACCACCACAACAGGTGTTATTATTATTATTATTATTATTATTATTTAGTTTTACCATTTTCTTTGTTTCCTGATCCAGTCCCTCTACTGTTTTCTGACCATGACATTCTATGCTTTGATCTGTTTTCATCTTTTCTGTATTAAATTCAAAAAAATTTTTTTTTGGTCTTTTTGAGACAACGTTTCCCTGTTTCCCCAGCTATGTCATACAAACTAGCACACATTCTAATTTTCTTAGGTATTTTATTGCTGCCAAAATGTACTCATAAAAATATCAAGGTGTAGCAGGGCGTCCTGGTGCACGCCTTTAATCCTAGCACTTGGGAGGCAGAGGCAGGTGGATCTTTGTGAGGTCAAGGCCAGCCTGGTCTACAGAGTGTGTTCCAGGACAGCTGGGGCTACAGGGAGACCCTATCTCGAAAAGACCAAAAAAAAAAAAAGTCAGGGTGTATCTTATTGTAGGTGTTACAATAATTTTGTTTGTTACTACAATTCTTTTTTATAGGAATTAGTACTAGCAGAACAATATAATTTTAATTGATTTTGCTTGTGCATGATTAGTTCCCAGTACCATTCATTTCTCAGAATTTTATAGACTTTTATAGTTCCTTCAGATCCTGTATCACTTTAGAATTCATTTCTGCATATCTGTGAAAAAGTTCAGGAGTTTTTTGTTTTTTTTTTTTAAGACAAAATCTGCCTGTAGCCCCAGTTAGCCTGGAACTTACTATGTAGAACACGCTGGCTTTGAACTCAGAGATCCACCCACCTTTACTTCCTGATTTCTAGAATCAAAGGCCCCCACCACCATCCCTGGCATTCCATGGAATCTTTACACAGTATTGAATGTCATGACCACTTTCTCTATTTACTTCTCCTTTGTTTATCTTTATGCTCAGTCCAAGTGGTTTCCATTGCTGTAGGCTTAATATATTTTGAAATCACCTCTAGGTTTGATTCTCCTCTCAGGATTTCTCAACACCTTGTGGTTCCCCAAAATTTTATGTCCATTTTCTGCTGCCATGTCATTGCCTGTGCTGCGCTGCCTACGTGTCTGCATTTACTTGATTTTAGCTGCTGCTTCCTATCTATAGTTTCACCTCAGGCATCCCATTGTGTAGAAAGCCTGGCAGAGTGAGAGGAAACAGTGCAAAGCAGTTGTATTATCCTGTGTACACATACATTTATCATTTCTCATCTTTTGTGGAGCATAATTAGTATTCTACAAAATTAGTCTATCATAAGTGTAGAATTCAGTGATTTTTCAGGAAATTATATTCTTTTAGAATTACTTCTATTTGTGCCCCCCTTCAAAGCCAGGAGTAATTTATACCAATTGCTTGAGGCCTCTTGTTGACCAGGAATATACCTGGTACACATTCATGCATGAATGCAAATCACTCACACAGGTAAAAGTAATAAAAACAAATCTTAGATCCCACAGAGGTTCAGTGCCAGGTATTTGGTCTGGCAGACAAAGGACAATTATCAATGGAATGATTGCATTGTTCTTTAATCTCAACTATGACAGAAACAGGAACATCAGGTCATTCCTGCTCTCTGAGGTAGCCTGCCTTGTCTGTGGTAGCAACAGCTAGATCTGTGTGGTTTATTGACACCTTTCAAAACATGTCCTCAGGTAGAAGATGAGATTAGAGCAGATTATTGTCCCTGAGAGAGAACTTTGGAGAAAGGAATGAGAGGAAAATGATTGGTTCTCCTATGAATATGTCTCAAGTTAGTGGCCAAGTCCATTTGTTTTCTAGAAATGTTATATATTGGGATCTCACAAGACTTTACTTCACTACTTTGGAAAATGTCATGAGAATAGTTTGTTTCCCATCATTTTGGGTATCTTTTCTTGTGATAACTCAAGATATTTCCCTTATAGCACAGCCCTCTCTTCATTTCCTATTCCCCAGATCATATTTGTTAGGGTAAATTTTCTCCTTGAACTTATGACCTTCAATATTGAGAATATTTCTGCAGTTCCTCCTGAAGATGGACTTGTGTCCTCATGTATCAGTGAGGAAGTGGACACACACTGTGTAGGTTCCATCTGGTGTAATCCATAGACTTTTCTCATGTACCAGACTTATGAAAGTGCAAATGCAAGCACATGGGAATCACTGTGTATAACTGTTGACTAATTTATTCAAAAGTGGAAGTGTAAGAGGAAACTTACTATCTTAGATTCTGAACCTAAACATTTAAACACACTAGAGTGCAGATACATGTGATCTGTTCTTGACATAAAAGAAAGGTTTTGTGAGTAGATGGAAATGTGTTTTCTATTTTCTTTTTGGGCCTTTATCTCACAGTAGTGATGATGTGGCCAATTACATGTGAGAACTGGTATCAATCTGTCTTATGAGAATGGCTGCTCGGGTCCTTCACTTGGCTAGTATATTTTGTGTTAATTCCCACATCTGTAGACATCATTAATGTCTCTGTTTCTTTGAGTTTTTGAGACATGATCTTATTCTGTAACTTCCTCCTGGTTGTGTTCATTGATAGGGCTAGTCTAGTGTGGGAGCTTTGCAGATAAATAAATGTAATTTTTCAGTTGTTCTATTGAGTCTAGACCATGGCATTTGTAGATGTTCCCCCTCTCTTCCAGCCCTTGCATTCTTCTCACTCTTCTTATGCAGGATTCCCTTATTCTTAGGTAGGTGGTATATGTGACTTATCTAGAGCTAGGCCCAGACCTATCACCTTTTTTTTTTGCCCCTATCATTCTCTGCTTTCACCACTGTTCATCATAAAGAGAGGTTTCTCTAATTAGGGCATGGGGGTAGCTTCTGGCATGGTTATTTCCAACGTAGTTTCTTGTTTGATCAGGGTAGTTAAACATCAGAGATACTATCTCCTCCTGGGCCTTGGCCTCCCCAACCTAGTTTATTAACCAGTCTTCCAGTCCAAGCATTGCCATCCCCTGCCTCCCATGTAGTATTCTTTGGTCAGAGGTCAGTTACTTAATTCTCCCCAACAGTCGAGTCACTACTCCAGTGATGGGGGATTTCTCACTTTCCAATGGGTTTCTGTGCGCATCCTTTATCCTTGTTAATCCTTCCTCACCCCAAACCTTCATCTCCTCAGTGCCTTGCCTCCCTCCTTGCTTAAACTTTTCCAACCCACAGTATTACTCCTCTTTGCTTCCTTTTTTATCTGTTTTATCACCCAACTCCCTTAAGCTACCTCCTTTCCACATAGTTCCTTTTTTCTTTCCTGTCTTGCACATGTACTCCATATTAGACACATCCCACTAAAGATTT
This sequence comes from Rhizomys pruinosus, assembly GCA_009823505.1. NCBI lineage: Eukaryota > Metazoa > Chordata > Mammalia > Rodentia > Spalacidae > Rhizomys > Rhizomys pruinosus. The sequence continues at coordinate 2,177,833 of VZQC01012005.1, read as the reverse complement.
TAAGCTAGGATGCTCATATGAGAGAATATAAGAAAATTTGAGCTTCAGGGTTTGTTTTACCTCACTTGGAATAATGGTGGGTTTTTTGTTTTGTTTTGTTTTGCTTTGTTTTCTCAGTCCCATCCATTTTCTGCTTAGTTCATGACTTCCCTTGTCATTAAGCCTGATTAATATTTCCTTGTGTGTATTTAACACAGCTTCATTACTCATTCTTCAGTTGTTGGACATCTACATTAATTCCATTTACTAGCTATTATGAATAAAATACCAATGAACTTAGATGCCCAGGTATCCCTTTGGTTGAGGACAGACTCTTTTGGAATATAATTGTGTATGGGTAGTATGGGCATTTTAATTACAGTTTTGAAATGGAAAATCCCAGACTGATTTCAGAAGTGGCTGTATTAGTTTATACTATCAACAGCAGTGTACAGTAGTTCCCATTTTAATGGGCAGGAAGGTTCAACCTTCACTAAGAAATTATTGGCACCTGATTACTTCTGGATGAGGGGGAGTTGAACTTCGTTAAGGGACAGATAAAAGGAGTGTCACAAGATAGGCTGAATAGGCTCCAGTTAATAAAAGCCCAGCAAGAGACAGCTGGGTACACAATGCTGGGTGTGCAAATTTGGCTCCATAGGCTTTAACATATAAGACAGAATGGGTGAAATTCTGTGGGAGGGCTCTGGAGAGGGTGCAGATTGGAGAGGTCTAAATATAACTAAAGTGTATCATATGAAATCTACAAAAATATACATTGTAAAAAATATTTCCCATCTGTCCACAACCCCAATATTTTCTTATTGGTATTTTATTTTATTTGGTCTTTCTGTAGTCCCAGGTGTCTTGCAACTCCCTACATAGACAAGGCTGTCCTTGAGCTCACAGAGATCCACCTGCCTCTGCTTCCCCAGTGCTGGTATTTAAGGCTTGCACCACCGTACCCTGCTTGCTATTGGTATTCTTAATGGTAGTCATTATGAGTTGGGTGAGATGGAATAAAGGAGTTTCAATCTGCATTTTCCTTGTAGGTAAGGATGTTGATCAGTTTTTAAAGTTTGCCTAGACATTTTTATTTCTTCTATTGAGAACTTCCCTTTATAGTTCTGTAGGCAGTTACATTTTTCTTGATGTTGTTGATCAAATTTTTGAGTATTCTCATCAATAAACAGTGCTAAAAGACATTGGTGCTGAAGTTTTCTCTCCCATTCTGGGGGCTGCACCGTCATTTCATTATTGGTTTTCTTTGTTGTTTCATTTGCCTTCCTTCATTCCTTCTTTCCTTCTTTCCTTCTTTCCTTCTTTCCTTCTTTCCTTCTTTCCTTCCTTCCTTCCTTCCTTCCTTCCTTCCTTCCTTCCTTCCTTCCTTCCTGTCTTTTCTGTCTTTTCTGACTTTTCTGTCTTTTCTGTCTTTTCTGTCTTTTCTATCTTTTTCTGACAATGACTTCCTATAGCCCCAGCTGGCCTGGAACTCACTATGTAGAGCAGGCTGGACTGAAACTCACAGAGATCCACATATCTCTGACTCCCAAGTGCTGAGACTAAAGGCATGCACCATTATGCCTGACATTGTCCCATGCCTTGGTTCTGGGTCTTTGGTACTGTAGTTTGCTTTGCTATGTAGTTCTATTCAGAAGACAATTACCTATATGTAAATGGTTAACCAACTGCTCTGAAATTTATTTCCTTTTCGCAGCATACATTTTATTTATTATACTACTATAAAATGAACAGAAACACAGAAACACCTAAAATTTTAATGGAGTGGGAGGGATAGATTGCTCAGTTGTTAAAAGCAGTGGCTGATCTTCCAGTGTTCAGTTCCCAGCATCCACATTTGGTGCCTCACAACCACCTATAATTCCAGCTCTAAGGGATCTGAGTCCCTTTCTGGTTTCCACAGGCACCTGCACCGATGTGGGAATTTGCACAGACATACATACAGACAGATGAAAGTTTAAATATTTTCCAACCCGGTGCCTACCCAATGTTGGTCACTCATAATCATTGTCATTTTTTTTTGTCTTTTTGAGACAGGGTCTCCCTTTAGTCCCAGCTGGCCTGGAGCTCACTCTGTAGACCAGGCTGGACTTGAACACACAGATCCACCTGACTCTGCCTCCTGAGTGCTAGGATTAAAGTCATGCACCACCTCACCCAGCAAACCTTGTGATCTTATAACACCAATCAAACTGTTCTAAAGTAATATTGGAGTTCTAATGCCTAATAAGGTGCTCAAGCTATCCATCTTCAGTGTGTATGTCCTATCTCATGTAGTGGCACTTACATAAGAATCAGTTGTACTTGAGATTGATTTTTCTTTCTGATTGCACCACAAACTCATATTCTCTCCACCCACAGAGCTCTATCTCTAATGCACATTCATTTTTTTTCCTATCTTAGGGTTTTCTGAATGATACTTTGTTTTGCACCTTCATCTAAACTTCAAATATTTCCTTGACTGGACTCTTCAATACCCCCTCCCCCATTTCAGCTTGAGGCTTACTACACTGCACACTCTAGACACCTGAGTACTCATACTAAACCGGAAGGTTTTATGTGTGTTTCAGGTAGTCCCAGCTACATGAAACTTGCTATGTTGCTAACGATGACTGTGAAACTCTGATCTTTCTGTCCTCCTTTCATGTGCTGGCATTACAGGCCCTTGGTTAATGTAGTGGTTGGCACCCAATCCATGGCCTCTAGCACTCTAGCAAGCCACTAATAAAGCTACTTGATCTTCCATAAAAGTGAGTTCTTTGTGTTTCATGTTCAAGTACTTGCAATTCCTCTATACAAGCTGAGTGAAGCTACCTTCCCTACAGTTCTATCAGGCAAGTTGCTCTTCTGCTTTCTGCCCTAAGTCTTGTCATTATTTGCTCTCATTCCCCTGGAAGATACTAAACTCTAATGATGACAAAGCTGGAGCTTAGTTCATCCTTTTATCCCATCACTTGGAAAGTGATTCCTGTTAACCCAGCACCAGCACAACATGTGTGAATTTTATATATGTAGCCTTCAGAAATTAGGTACAAATACTGAACATCCACTCAGGTCCTTACTTTCATGATAGAAATGCCAATTAGATCATGAAATCCTCTTAACTCTATAAAGTGGGGGGATAGTGGGATTAGGTTTATAATGAGGACAACTGAGACTCAAGGGTTGAATTGCTCAAGGTCATACTCCTGAGATCAGGTGAAGTCCAAGGTCCAGGTATGGTAGTGTCACAGGTAGCACTGCACCATTGTGGGACATGCACCCAGCAAGTTTCAGGGCTGGAGGCCACACTGTCCTGAAGGCCTCAACTGCTTCAGTGTCCCACAGGCCTCCCTCAGGCCTTGTCGCCCTACAAGTTACATTGTCATCTCAGGACTCACGGTCCTACAGGCCTGGCCACCCCCACAGGTTTCATTGTCCTCCAGGCCTCACCATCCCGCCAGTACTCACTGTCCTGTCCTGGTAGTCCTAGTCAATCCAAAGCCTTCAAAGTCTCTGCAGGCTCCCCACAGACCTCATTGTCCCATAAGTCTCATTGTCCTACAGGCCTTGTGGTCACTCCTAGGATTGGCCCAGGCACAGGTGACCATTAGAGCATGCCCCGCCCTCTCCCTCTGTCCATGCTGGGGCTGGGTGGCAAGGCCTCTGCACAAGGCAAACTCAGTGCTCCACACCTCTGCCCTCCTCAGTTACATTGTCATCCCCCCCTCACAGCTTCCAGCATGGGTGGTGCTCTCCTGATCTTAGGGTCTTAGTCAGGGCAGGCCTAGGAGCTGCTTGCTAGATCCCATCACCTTGGTCTTCCTAGAGTCCAGTTGAATGCTCGATGACCCCAGCCAGGCACTGAAGCCCCATTTACCTGCAGAGCTGCACTTCCTCAGTGCCAGCTACCTCTGGCTGGCCTGTGTCACCCAGCCGGGCAGGTGGGTGCTGATGAGGGCCCTGTTGATACAACTCTGAGGCATCTGCTGGAAGAGGAGATCAGTGCCACCCTCCAGTCAAGTTCCTACCCAGCTACCCAGAGGATGTTCCTGTCTTTCCTGGTGCCCTGGAAGAGGCTGGGCAGGGCAGACACAGAGCACAGGTGTAGCTGTGAGAACCTGCTGAGCAGTGAGGCTTGAGTTTCATTCTTCTTATTGAATAACAGATTTCCCAGCCCATTCATTACAGATAACTAACCTTGCTGGGCTTGGTGGTGTATACCTTTAATCCCAGTACTTTCCAGGCAGATACAGACAGATATCTGTAAGTTCAAGGTCACCTGGTCTACATAGTGAGCTGCAGACACCAACTGGGCCTACAAGGAGAACCTGTCTCCAAAAGAACAACAAAAGGATAACTAACCTTTGACCATTAGAAGTTTCTGGAATATTTGCCCAAAATGAGTTGTCTCTATGATTTTAACATTATTCTATTCCATTGATCTGTGTATCTCATTTGTGCCAGAACTATTCTGTATTTATTACTAAGGTCTGAAGAATACAACTTGAAATCAGGCATTCTGCTAATGCCTACTGTATTGTATTGTTTTTGTTCAGATTTGCTTTGCTTTTTTTCCTTCTTTGGAAGGAAATATTTTTAAGATACTTTTATATATTTATGAAGAATACCTCTGGAATTTTGATTGGGATTGCGTCAAATATGTAGATTTTCTTAGGATGACCAATTTCACAACCCAAAGCTGGGATGAGATGCATGGACGTTGTCTGTGCTTAGAATGGGCTCTGGGGTTTGGGGGTGGAGGAAGATTCCTTCACAGGAAAGAAAGTACCAGATAATGACTAGAAAGATATGCTGCTTACATCTAACTGCACTGATGGTCCTGAAGATATCCTGACATGGGAAGCTATGGTGCTTGAGCTGAGAGTCTGGGAAAGAATATTGAATATCAGGTATGTAGTTAGGAGCATGAGCTTCCCTGGTCCTCTATGGAAGGTGAGGCAGAGTATGAGGAAATGGACCGCCCACAGCTCTGTGCTTGGCCACGAATGTTGCAAAAGATAGAGGAGAGCAAATTCTGGGTCAGAATGATCAGGTCCAAATGCAAAGGACAGCTACCCAGGACATGTCCTGTACTCCCTGTTGTTAGGCATGGACTGTGAGGCGGCTGGGACCCCACGTTCTCAAAAGTGTGAGAAGAGAGCCTATGCAAGGCACTTTAGGAGGCTAGGTGCTGATGTGAAGGTCACCAGATCTAAGTTTACCCTGAGGGTCTCCAGCTGGCTTAACTGGCCAGATTCTAACATGTTACCATCTTCCCTTCCTTGCCTTATAAGAGACCCCTAACCTACCTTGGCCTTTCACTCCCTGCATCCCACACCCCCTTTCAGTTCACTCCTCACTTCTTTCACCTCCTGTTGGCCATCTGGTTTTGCCCAAGAATGGATTTCCCTTCTTTTGGTATTTTCCTTTTCTTTCCTTGGAGTAAAGCCTGTCCCTTGTTAATTCAGATTGATTTGTCATCCTCTGTGTGTAGGGAAATCCATGCATGACAAAGCTGGAAAAACCTCAAAAGCCCTACAGAGGGAAACACAGGGGGTGGTCCCTGCCTGGGCCCTGCTCCTGTGGCATGAAGGAGCACATAGTGTCTCTTTAAAGGCAAAGGAGTTGGGAAGGTTGGTTACCATCACTACCTTCTCAAACGTGCATCTCTTGATAACTCAGAATTTGGAAGAAGACTCAGTAGTGAGCTAGATAACAGGTGGAGCTCCTCTGGTAAGGGCTGATGCTGACAAGTAGCCAAAGACAGAAAATGGGATTCCTACACAGATCTCTAAGTTTAGTCTGGGAGTTGGCCTTGCACCCTTTGGTGGGAACTGTTACGGCCTAGATGCAGAGCACTTCACTACCATGGAAAGCATATTCAAAACTGTGATTATGGTCCTAAAGTCTTATGTAGATCATCACATACAGGAGCTGAGCACAACAATTGAGGTCCTGAGTGGCACAGAGGACAAGTAAGGGGAGGTCGCAGTTTGAAACACCCAGATGGACCCCAAAGGGAAAAAAGCCTGGGTTGAATCATCCTCCAGGTAGACACCAGGAGTACAGCATGTTTCATGCACCCATATGTCAGTAGATCTCGTTCTAAGTGGAAATGGTGAGGAAAAGTTACATCAGCAGGCAGATGAGTTGTCCTTAGACCAGTGTAAGCAGTTCAGAGTACCTCTGCATCACCAAGGTTTCCCTAAAGAAATGGAAATGAAGTTTGGGCAAGCCATAGCATGTGAAGCACATCTCTAAGATTTCTGGCACCTGGGCTATGTGACTTCACACTATATCTAGCAGTATGAGGTGCAAGATCAGAGGGGACCCCAGAAGACCTTATGTGAAGTAGACTACTCATCTTCCATTAATGTACAGAAAGACTGGTACCTTGTTGATACATTTTTTTGTATATATTTTTAATTAAATTTTGTGTCTTTCATTCAGAACATGTCAGTCAAGCTTAATCCACTTAGTACCCCCTCCCCACTGCCACCCTTTTACAGCACTCCCCAGTGCAGTTCATAGACTCTGACATTTGTGTAAAGACTCACTAAGATAATTTAGTGTCCCTAGACATTCCTAACTACAAGTTCATTCACCAAGGTCTTGTTTTCTGAAAGCCAGCTATTCCTTTTTTTTGTGTGTGGGGGGGTGGGGAGTGATGCATTTGTTTCTTTGTTTGTGTGTGTGTGTGTGTGTGTTTGAGAGAGACAGAGTCTCCCTGTAGCTTCAGCTGGCCTGGAACTAGCCCTATAGACCAGGCTGGCCTTGAACTCACACAGATCCACTGGCCTCTGCCTCCTGAGTGCTGGGATTAAAGGTGTGCACCACCACAACCAGCTTAAAGACTGTTCTCAACTGCCATGTGGGTGCTGGGAATCAAACCCGTGTCCTCTGCAAGAGCAGTCAGTACTCAACCCCTGAGCCATCTCTCCAGCCCCAAGAAAGCCATCTATTCCATGTGCAAGAGTAATCAGGTACCCATATTTCTTCAGCAAAGTTCAGGGGCTGCTACCCATTTATTTCCCCAGCTTTATGGTTCGATTTTTGTCTGCTTGAGTTCACATGGGTCTTGTGCATCCTGACACAACTCCTGTAGTAGATTCTTATAAGCAGGGTCCCAGGAGGTTTTTTTGTTTGTTTCTTTGTTTTGTTTTGTTTTTAGACAGGGACTCCCTATAGCCCCAGCTGTCCTGGAACTCACTCTGTAGACCAGGCTGGCCTTGAACTCACAGAGATCCGCCTGCCTCTGCCTCTCTACTGCTAGAATTTAAGGCATGTGCCACCATGCCGGCATGTCCCAGGAGTTTTGTAGGACTCTATTTCCATATGCTCATACACCTTCTCCCTGGCTCTTACAATATTTGACCCCTCTTCTCCAATTGTCCTTGAGCTCTAGGTGAGTGAAAATTAATATAGTTGTCCTCTCCAAGTACTTCCACTCTGCAGACTCCTGAATTTCATGCTTTTGCCATTTTTATCCTTTTGTGTTCCTGTCCCTCTATTACATGAGGAAGCTTCATTAGTGAGAGTTGTATCCTCGTAATTTCTTGTTCCATGTTGCATTAGCTTTAGGTGTGGAGGTTGTGTTGAAGATGTGCCACATAGGCTTGGGCAATCCACAGACAATATCTGTGTTTGACCAGGTGTGGTATACTGTCTGGTGGAAAATCAGCTGCTTTGCTGAGTGGTGATTGGGAAACTGCAGAGAGAAGCCTAGCCCTTCGGCAGTGGGAGGGGCTTCAGAGAGTCCCAGTATAGGGGTTTGTCATGGTGCTATTTGGAGCACTCACCCCAGATGAAGTGCAGAAATCTGGGGTGCCAAGGGCAAAAGCAGGTTTGTTTTCATGGCTTCTCTAGGGAGACTAAGGCAGGGTGTGTGGGGAGAGAATCAGGACAGAAGTCTCCTCTCCAGAATCCAAAGGGGAAATGGGGATGGAGACCAACTGCAGAGGGTCCAGCCAGCCAGAGTGGGAAACTGAGCTGGTGTGCGTCCAGGGACTCGGGACACATTTGTCCTGTCTGGACCAGGAGTGTAGTTTACTGATCTTGAGTGGTCAGAGAAAAAGTGGGCCTATGCTCAAGGGTAGAAAGGGAGTGGGATTTGGGGCTGGGGAAAATGAGAGTTCTCAGGCTATCGATAATTCAGGGTGCAGTGGGTGGAATCAGACTTTCCAGGGAAGAAGCCTGGGCTGGAAAATCCCAGACAGGGATTTTCTCCACAGGGGTGGAGAACAGACTGTGCTGGAATATTGATCTGCTTTCAGTGTGACAAACCATGTCTGTCAAATTCTTGGGAGTTGTTTCATGAGGTAATAGCAAAGCTATGCCACCATCTGTACAGAACAAGGTTTATGCATATGGTAGACTACTTACAGTCAAATAATTATAAATCTTTGTGTGGCCTTTGTATATTAGAAAGCATTCATCCTATAAATGGCCCATGTTGTACATCCCTTGGATATATTATATTAAATAAAGGGTGAACGGGTTCAACCGAGGCAAGTGAGTGAGCATGTGTAGCTGTCAGGCCATTAGCCATGCATGGATGCTTGTGACCATTGATCAGTCCTAAATATTTAAATAGGTTATTATGATTTACAGAGTAGGTTAGCTGGTGTTTTGGGGACCATATAGGGAAGAAGTGAGTATGCATAAGACATTGTTCACAGTATGGAAGGGAACTGAGAGCTGGTACCCATATTGTGAGGCAGTTTGTGGAAGAATATATGCAGCATGGCAGGCTTTAGAGTATGTCACTAAGAGAGAAAGGGTCCTAGTATACACTGCATACCATGTTCCAGAGTATGTCACTTCCAGCATGCCAGCTGGAGCTACAGAAATAGACCCTTCTCAAAATACCAAAGGAAAATAAAAAGAAGAAAAAAAAAAAAAGAAAGAAAAAGGAAATAAGCAAAGGCCATGTACTAAATTAAGGGATGTTTAAGGTGATTATCAGGTTTGAGTTTTTGTGCAATATTTTTAGTCTCTCAGTTCTAGAATTATACCATTTTCAAATTTTCATATCTTAACTTTCCCTGGAAATTTTCTCTTTCCTTTTTGCTCTGGTCACAGTTGATGCACAACTTTTAAGTAAAGTGGAGGGAATGACCACACTGGCCTCTGCCCTGGTTATAGTGGGACTATAGTTTTCTGCATTGAGGATAAATCTGGATTTAGCTTTGTAGCCTACAGTTCTGTGGTAGTTTGAATGAGAATGTCCCCCAAAGGCTTCAAGTATTCAGACAATTTCTCCCCAGTTGGTGGTGCTGTTTTGGGAGCTCTTGGAAGATGTGGCCATGCTGGAGGAATTATGTCACTGGGGGCGGGCTTAGAGAGTTCAAGAAGCCTTGCCACTCTTCATTTGCTCTTTCTCTGTGGTTCCTGTATTCACTGGAAGATTTGAACCTCAGCTTTGTGCTCCAGCTCCTGCCACCATTGCTCCCTGCCAGGATGGACTCTAATTCCCTGGAATGATCAATCATAAGCTCGAATAAACTCATCCTTTTATAAGTTCCCTTGGTCATGGCAGTTTTATCACAGCAACAGAAAAATGACTAATACAGTACTTGGTACTGTTAGGCTCAATCCGCCACACTCATGCAAGAAAGGTGCCGGGGGGGCACAAATAGTTGTAGATGTAAGTGTAATCGAGGGTTAATTACAAGCAACCAGAAAAGAAGCCACAACAACAAACAATTCAGACAGAATAGATAGAGCAGATGACACGTCAGGCCAAGCACACTCCCATGGGACGGGAGGGCAGTAGCCCAGAGACCCAATTTCCCTCAGCTTTTATTTCCAGTTAGGGGGTTTTCACTGCAGTTACAGTGACCTTTTCTAGTTATAGTGACCTTTTCTAGATACAGTAACATTTTCTCTGATTGGTGGCATCTTGGCTGCAGACCAGGTAGTTTTTCACTGGATCAGTCCACCTGTTCTATACCCCTTGTCCTATTTTATCTGATCTGGACCTTCCATTCCCATAAAGCATTTATCTGTTATGCTTTTTGGCAGAAGTTAAATGGCTCTACTTATAAGGAATCGATTTTTCTATGCCATGCCTTTGTCCCTGCTTTTTAAAACTCTAAGGTGAACTCTAGGCCAAGATGGAGCTGACCAAGCTAAAATGGAGTCAGCTTGGTCCTCACATTCCCCCCTTTTAGTAGTTTATAGAGACAAATCTTTAGTCTCCTTCTTTAGTTTTTAGTGCTGGGAGGGGGTCGTACTGGACCCTTAGGACCATCAGTTGTACAGTCTTGATTCTTTACTGAACAATTCAAACTAATTGGTTAATAACGCATGGCCCAAAGGTGAATAAAAGCAAGAGAATGACCAGGGGCCCTAGTATTGCAGATATAAGGGGGGTGAGCCATGGTGAGCTATGGAAGAAGGACTCAAACCAACCTTGTCTTTGTTCCCGTTCTCTTTTTCTTTGATTTAAACTTTCTCTAACCTTTGTCATGGAATCTTTCACAATTCCAGAGTGGTCTGCATAGAAACATTCTTCTCCTAAGGCAATACATAGTCCTGCTTGTTGCATAAACAATAAGTCTAGCCCCCTCCTATTTTGTAGAACTACTTCTGATAATGAAGTCAGTGATTGCTGGAGGTGGGTTATAGAAGTTTCTATCCACTCTATGTCTATGTCTATAGCAGCTCTCAGGTTACTATAGTGAGAGCTCTGGGTGACTAGAGAGCCTAGACCAGTTCCAGTACCCACTATTCCTATTCCCATAAGCAGGGCTAGGGTGGTGGCAGAGACAGACTCCCTTTTAGCTCTACCCAGCATTGGTTTCTTATTTAGATTATAAACTTCATAGATATTCTCCTCTTGATGATACAATATTCAAGGGAGGAGGTGAACTAAATGCAAAAGCCTGTTTGGTTTAGGATGTGTCCATGGGTGCAAGCAGTCAGCCCATTAGTGAAAGATGGTGGCATCCCTGGGGTGGGGCCACATAATACTTATCTAATTTGAGTGTTGGACTAATAGTGTCCCACATTTTTTGATAATCTTTAGGCATATGTACTATGCAGGCCCCTTGTCCTTGTACATTCTGGAGAGTTAGTCCATTTAGTTTAATCTGCCACCTGCATTTAGTAGGTGCATGTTCTATTGTATAGTTAGTACCATTAAAGCCGGCTGCCTCATAATAAGGGGGTTTTACATCATAGCATAGCCAGCAATTTTGGGTGATGTTTGGGTCTGAAGCATTTAACAAGTTGTAACTAGCTGACATAAGGTCCCATAATGAATCTGACCCAGAGTTAAGAATTTCCTTAGTGGCAGGCAGGAGTTGACCTCTGGGCTTAGTGGGTATAGGGGCCTTTATCACTTCCTTTGTAGGGGCTGGAGGATTTAGAACTTCGTTAGGCCCTACTGAAAGTTTGCTTACAGATTGTATAAATAGTTGCACCATTATAATGGTCCCTGGGTCTGAGCAATGCCTACGTTTTGCTCTAATGTCCCATATATTTTTCCAGATGTCCAGCCCTTATTATTCCTTCCTTGTTGAATAAATCCACTTATTACTTTTGGGGGTAGTCCCCAACTGGGTTTACTCATTCTGAGTGGATGATTTAAAGATATTGATATCAAGTCTCCGCCTTTTGTTTCCCACCAGGTAAATCTAGTAGTTTCACATCCCCAGGAGTGGCAGAAATAATCTGCAGCATTACCACACCTGTGTTTGTCTTGGGGACATGCATAAAAATAAGTAAAGGCATGACAATCACCAGGGCCTGTGATTACCACAGTTAGGTCACAAAAGGAAAAACGTAAGATCAGGCCACCACGTATCAAGGGGTGCCACCTTGGAAGTTGAATGGAGAATTTGTCCAATGCTTACATCCTTAACAACCCAGGTCAAGTTTAGAGGGGCATGTGGATTTTTTTCCTTGATACCCATTTCCAATCCCATTTAAGACAAGGAAGATAACATAAACATAAATCCAAACAAACCCACCCCTTAGACTCTGCTGAGTCTTATTTTTAGTGGGTTTTTGTTGTCCCTTTTGACTCTCCATTGTGTAGTTATCTCCTGTTTGCTGACCGCTAATTTGAAGTGTGAATGATGTATCCAAGGTTTAAGTACATCCACCTTCACAGCCGTAGGTGTGGTGAGGATCACAGTGAACGGTCCCTTCCACCAGGGCTCTAGGGTATCTTTATGATGTCTCTTTACCTAGACAGGATCTCCTGGCTGAAAGGGAAGAGGGTCCACTGGAGGCAGGCTGTGGACATGCTGGATCAGTGGGAACAGGCAGTCTTGATCCCTCTGAAGGGCCTGTAAGGACTACAAGACATCTTGGTGAGTGACCTCTGCTAAGAGATCAGCCTTAAGTCTGGGGCAGAGAGGAGGGGGTCTTCCAAGCATAATCTCATATGGGGTCAAACCCTGTAAATAGGGTGTGTTTCTTGCCCTTAGAAGGGCAAAGGGAAGAAGTGCCACCCGGTCTCTGCCAGTTTCCCAGGTTAATTTAGTCAGAGTCTCCTTAAGGGTATGATTCATCCTCTCTACCTGTCCTGAGCTTTGGGGATGATAAGCACAATGTAATTTCCAACTGGTCCCCAATATTTTGCCTAAACCTTGAATTACCTGGGATATAAACGCAGGCCCATTGTCTGACCCAATAACAGTAGGAAGGCCATACCTTGGGATGATTTCATCCAATAACTTCTTGGCTACTGTGAGGGCAGTTTCCTTCTTGGTGGGAAATGCCTCCGTTCATCCTGAAAAAGTATCTACAAAAACCAGTAAATACCTATATCCAAACTTTCCAGGTTTAATTTCTGTAAAGTCCGTTTCCCAATAGACACCGTGAGATATTCCTATTTCTCTTTTTCCTGATGATGTCGTTAATTGGCTAGTGGCATTTGTGGCCTGACAGGCTTGGCATCCAATCACAACATCTTGGACTAACTGATGAAGATGGGGGATATGATACCTAGGAGCTAGCAAGGCCTTGAGCTTTTTAATTCCCAGATGAGTTCCTTCATGCAGTTGCTTTACCAGAGTTCGACCTAAAGCAGTGGGCAGCACAGGCATCCATCCGAGGGAAATGTCCATCCTTTTTTACTGGAGGTGTTTGGCAATTTGAGGATATACGTTTGATCCTCCTTACTGTAAATAGGTTTATCAGGGCGGACTGGGGAATGCATAGACAAGGTAGCTACCATAGGTGGGTACAAGGCTACTTTACTAGCCTCTTGGTCTGCCATCCTATTCCCAACAGCCTCTGGGGAATGTCCTTTTTGTTGTCCTGGGCAGTGGATTATAGCTACTTTGGTTGGCAATCAGATGGTTGCCAATAAGCCCAATATTTCTTATTTATTTCTAATAATCTTTCCCTCGGCTGTGAGGAGTCCTCTTTCCTGGTATATTGCTGCATGCACATGGGCTGTGGCAAAGGCATAGCGGCTGTCAGTGTAGATGTTAGCTGCCTTTCCTGCCCCCAGTGGCAGGGCTTCAATGAGTATGAGAAGTTCTGCCCTTTGTGCTGAAGTGCCTGGGGGCAATGCCCTTGTCTACAATGTCCTAGTCCCATCCACTACTGCTGCCCCCATGTACCTGATGCTGTTTTGCACAAAGCTGCTCACATTTGTATACATAATAATGTCAGGATTCGGTAGAGGGATGTCAGTGAGATCCTGTCTCAGTCCTTGGAGATGGCTCAGTATCTCTGAAAAGTCATGAGGCTCATGGTCCAGGTCCGTTGTTGGCAGCAGGGAATCTGGCTTACAGGCTGCACTTGCAAATCTTACTCTTGGTTGGTCCAACAGTAGAGACTGATAGTGAATCAGGAAACAAAGCCAGAAATGAGGAGAAAAGCATAAAATCCACAAATCTTATGAACACGGTAAGGATACAGAAAGCACAGAAGATATTCAGACAGCAGGGGCTGTTTGCCCTAACCAGAAATGTGACCAGAATCGAAGGGCTGGACCCACTGCCCACACCCAAAAACTAAATACCAAGCTGTTCCTATGTCTCGTTCAAGATGAATTTTCTGATTCATCTCCTGGAGAGTCGGAGCATCCTCCTTCTCTCATATCCAGTGGAAATAGCCAGGTCTGACCTTCCTCTGGGGCAAAAACCCTGGCACCACTAAAACCCAAGACCAAAACTAGCTTAATCTCAGTACCTTTTAAAGTGCTTTGTTCTCCAAGGCCAGCCGGTGTCCTGTGAAGTGGGAGACCCCCCCCACGGGCGGTGGTGACAAATCTCGGTGGAACCTCCAAGAATGTTAGGCTCAATCCGCCACACTCATGCAAGAAAGTTGCGGGGGGGGCACAAATAGTTGTAGATGTAAGTTTAATCGAGGGTTATTTACAAGCAAGCAGAAAAGAAGCCACAACAACCAACAATTCAGACAGAATAGGTGCCGAGCACACTCCCATGGGACTGGAGGGCAGTGGCCCGAGATCTAATTTCCCTCAGCTTTTATTTCCAGTTAGGGGCATTTCACTGCAGTTACAGTGACCTTTTCTAGTTATAGTGATCTTTTCTAGTTACAGTAACCTTTTTTTCTGATTGGTGAGGTCTTGGTGGCTGCAGACCAGGTAGTTTTTCATTGGATTAGTCCACCTGTTCTGTACCCCTTGTCTTATTTTATCTGATCTGGACCTTTTTGTTCCCATAAAGCATTCACCTGTATGCTTTTTGGCAGAAGTTAAATTGCTCTACTAATAAGGAATCGCTTTGTCTATGCCATGCCTTTGTCCCTGCTTTTTAAAACTCTAAGGTGAACTCTAGGCCAAGATGGAGCTGACCAAACTAAAATGGAGTCAGCTTGGTCCTCAGTACCAGAGTGTTGGCTGTTGTCTCTGAAGAACCTGACCATGTTCGTGTTTGGAAAAATGTGGAAGACTTTGGAACTTTGTGCTAGAAAAGCTGTTGACTGCTGTAAGGAGAACTTAAGAGGCCATTCAAGTAGAAGCTTGGAAGAAAGCAATGCTGACAAAAATGTACTGCCAGAGGAAAATAAGGACTTATACAACAACTGGTATTATTTTGGCAGAGTCCGGCTGGAGTTTGCTCACAGCCTAAATGCTTGCCTGAGGATAAGTTGAAAAGCAGAGGACTGATTATTTGGAGGAGGATATTTCAAGACAGCTTAATGTAAGAAAGTTTTTGTGGCTATTAATGGTGAATATTATACAGATCTAGAGCAAAAAAGAGCAAGTTTTCCAGTCCAAGTCCAGGGCAGAGAAAAACTGTGAATTTGGTTGAAGTAGGCCAGGGACCATCCCAAACTTGCCGCAGGGAAACTCAGCAGTTTCAGTCACATGGTACTGGCTTCAGAGGCATGAAAGATGCAAGAGTGAAGGGGTCATCAGTTCTTCCTCTGAGTTTCAGAGAGCAGCCATGGCCAGGGAAAGTGCAGCAGGGCCGTTCCTGCATAAAGAAGGCCCTGATAGGCCATTGCATGAAGCTGTGAAGGTGAAGCCTGGTTGGCAATGGAGACCCCAAGAAGACATTCGAGATGCCAGAGCTGTGAGATATTTCCCAAGAAGAACTGCATATAGGGAGTGGTACCAGCCATGTCATACAAAAAGGCAGTATTTTACATATCAGCTCCCCTTCTTTAAGATTCTCTGCTGCAGAGTAACATAGGTTTCCTGTTTATAGCTGTGCATCAGCAGCCACTTGTTCTTGGTTTATGATCATTTTTGAGTGTGTTATGACTGTTGCCTTTACAAAAGAAGTTTTTCTGATCCTGGCTGAAAGTAAGTTTTGTCTGTGTGTATAAACAGAAATATTTAAAGGCATTTTGAATATGTGTACCTTAAAAAATATGAGTAT
The DNA here is from genome assembly GCA_009823505.1 of Rhizomys pruinosus. Classification (NCBI taxonomy): domain Eukaryota; kingdom Metazoa; phylum Chordata; class Mammalia; order Rodentia; family Spalacidae; genus Rhizomys; species Rhizomys pruinosus. The sequence continues at coordinate 2,162,036 of VZQC01012005.1, read as the reverse complement.
TAGATTCCTTCTTAGGTCCTGTTATTTTTCCACTGATAGGTTTTGTTTAATTTTGTAGTACCATGCTTGCCTTTTTTTTCTAGTTGGAAAGCATTGTGTTATCTACAAAACAGCTGTCAGGCATAAGCACTTGTGGTTGACTGAAGCCTCACCTTTACCTGTGTGGGGCTAAGTGAAGTAGCATTGGATATCAACTTAGCTTAACAGAATCTGTGTGGGAGGCACAAGTGAAAGTCTTTATACAGCTGAATTTCAAGTGTTATTCATTGAGAGCTTTGCTACTCACCTTATAATTTTCTAATTAAGACACAATGTTTTAAATTTATTAAGAATCCTATGACACTTTAAATGTATTGAATGCTAGTCTAATCAATTATTTTTTTAATTTTATTTATTTTTGTATGTGTATGAATGTACTGTCTGCATGTAGGTCTGTGCACCCGTGTCGTGCAATGCCTCGGAGGTCAGAAGAAGGTCTTGGATTCCCCTGGAACTGGAGTTCTCCTGGAATTAGAGTTACAGATGGTTCTTATCTGCCATGTGGGTGCTGGGGATCAAACTCGGGTCCTCTGCAAGAGCAGTCAGTGCTCTTAACTGCTTGGCTATCTCTCCAGTCTCTTAATCAGAATTATTAAGAAATCATTTCTTATGACAAGAATATCTAAATTCATCTTTTTTTAAAACTTTATTTATTATTATTTTTGTATGTGTATGAATGTACTATCTGCATGTAGGTTTGTGCACCCGTATCATGCAATGTCACAGAGGTCAGAAGAGGGTCTCGGATTCCCCTGGAAGTGGGGTTCTCCTGGAATTGGAGTTACAGATTGTTCTTAGCCACCAAGTGGGTGCTGGGGATTGAACATAGTTCCTCTGCAAAAGCAGTCTGTGCTCTTAACCCTAGGCTATCTCTCCAGCCCCTAAAGTCATCTTTTCTAATAAAATTGATAATATGCAAGTGGAAGAATTATATTCACTGCCTCATACTATAGAACAATAGTATCCTGTAATATTTCTAACATATTCTGGATGGTAGTCTAATAAGAGTTATTAGTAAATCCACATAATAAGCTTTTTTCCTTTCATATCAAGAGTATAAACAAATTCATTTTCCAATAATATTGATATACTATGTGCAAGTGGAAGAAGTATATTCAAGTCACTGCATCATATTGTTCTACCATAGATCAGTCACAAAATGAGCAAAGCATTATTTTTCTCTTGATGCTTTAATTATTCCTGGTCACTGGTAACCACTATTAATCCTTCAAAAGCCAACAACTATCCCTTTTCACATTTTTCTTACGATGGAGATGTTTCAACTTCCCTTACCTAAGGAAGTGTCCAGGAGATTAGCTATGTTGCCAAGGATGAGAAAATCCCATGCTTTTCTATGTTGCAATTGTAACTTATTCAGGTACCTCTACAAGATGCTGCTCTAATATTCATGACAACTGACGGTGCCCTTGCATGCTACCTTGGCCAACATCTTCATTAGCACTTGTGCTGTTTGTCTTTCAGATTATCACTCTATCACCGAGGTAATATAATATATCATGGTTTTAGCTCATCTTCCTGGTCAGTATTTCTTCACTGTTTATTTGGTGCCTACTTGTGTTTGCTGTATCAGGTGAAATGTCTTAATTTTTAGCTGTGTAATTGGTCATTTCCTATACTGTTATTTGCTTTATAAGCAAGTAGCTTAATATGTAATCAGTGTATTTGTGTGTGGATGTATAGTAGGATTACATCAAATAATATCACTGTTGGAGTCAGTTTGTGATTTTAAATCTAAGAGTTTCTCTTTTAAAAATCAGTGCCACTTATTACATGTGAAAACATTACATTGTACAACTTAAATAAAATTTTGTAAAAAAAAATGAGTGGCACCGAGTTAAGTTCATACGTTTAGTATAAAAAATGTTGGTGGTTTTTACTTTAGTGAGTACTACATAAAGACAAAATAATATAAAGAATTAATAGATATGTGGGCTGGAGAGATGGCCTAGTGGTTAAGAGCACCGACTGCTCTTGCAGAGGACCCGGGTTCAATCCCCAGCACCCACATGGTGGCAAAGAACCATGTGAAACTCCCATTACAGGATAACTCCAGTTCCAGGGGAATCTGAGAACCTCTTCTGACCTCCGAAGCATTGCACGACACGGGTTCACAAACCTACATGCAGACAGCATATTCATACACATAAATAATAAATAAATTTTAAAAAATTAAAAAAAAGAATAGATCTAAGACATGGGTCTTTGAAAGAATAAAGAAGATGAACCCTTTGCCAACCAAACCAAGACAAAACAAATGGACAAACCTGAGCCAACAAAATCAGGGATGAAAAGGAAAACATTACAATGGAAAGCAAAGCAACCCAGAATATTATAAGGGATTACATTAAAAACCTATACCATAACAAATGGAAGAATTTCTAGGTTCAATCAAGCCATCAAACTTAAGTCCCTGTAAATACACCAATAACAAATAAGACACTGAAACTTTAATACAAAGTGTCCCCACTAAAATGGACCAATGTTCAAATGCAGAACTTTTTTTGTGTGTGTGTATTTTTTATTTCTTTTTATTTTATTTTATTTATTATATTTTAAGGGATTAACAATATAAGAGCACAGTTGTTTTCAGATCACATTGACTTTGCTTAATTTGCCATACAATTAGGTAACTGGTGCTAGCATCCACAGATGAGTGATACCGTTCATTGTTTGGTTTTCTGGGACTGTGTTTCTGTACATGTATCTCTGTGGTAATATGAGTCTTGTGGATACATGGTCAGGAGTGGTATGGCTGGGTCAGGTAGCAAGTTAATTCCAAGTCTTCCGAGGGTTCTCCACACTGCTTTCCATAGTGGCTGTAACAGTTTACATTCCCACCAGCAGTGGATGAGTGTTCCCTTTTCCTTACAACCTTTCCAGCACTTGGTATCATTTGTTTTCTTGATCCTAGCCAGTCTTATTGTAGTAAGATGATCTCTTAGAGTGGTTTTGATTTGCATTTCCTTAATTATAAGTGACGTTGAACACTTCTTAATATGTTTCTCAGCCATCTCTAATTCCTCAATTGTGAAGTCTCTGTTTAGTTGTTTGCTCCATCTACTGAGTGGGTCATTTGTTTTCTTCTTTGTTTTTTGAGTAGATTATATATTCCAGAAATCAAAGCTTTGTCAGATGTATCTGTGGTGAAGGTTTCCTCCCACTCTGTGGCATTTCTCTTCACTTCCTTGATTGTTTCTTTTGATGTACAGAAGCACTTGAGTGTAATGAGTTCCTATTTTTTAATAGTAGACCTTAATTCTTGTGCAGCTGCTGTCTGAATTAGGAAGTCTTTTCCTATGCCTATGTCTTGTAGGCTGCTGCCAACTTTTTATTCTATTGCCTTCAGGGTTTATGGTTTCACATTCAGGTCTTTGATCTGTCTGGAGTTGACTGTTATACAGGGTGAGAGGTAGGGGTTTAATTTCATTCTTCTACAAGTGGTGATCCAGTTTTGTGAAAACCACTTGCTGAAGATGCTGTCTTTCTTCCATTGTGTCTTCTTGGCCCCCTTGTCAAATATGAGGTGGCGGAAATTGTATGTGGTCAAGTGTGGATCTTCAGTTTTATTCCCTTGGTCAACAGGTCTGTTTCTGTGCCAGTACCAAGCTGATTTTATGACTATAGCCCTGTACTATAGTTTGAAGCCTGGTATACAAATCTCCCCAGTATTGGTCTTTTAATTCATGATTGTTTTGGCTATTTGGGTTTTTTTTTTTTTGTTTTTCCAAATGAAATTAAGGACTTTTTTCCCCCAAGCCTGTGAAGAAACTCTTTGGGATTTTAATTGGGATTGCATTGAATCTATACAAGAGTTTGGGTAGAATGGACATTTTTACTATATTAATTTTCCCAATCCATGAGCATGGGAGATTTTTCAATCTTTTGATGTCTTCTTCAATTTCCTTCTTTGGTGGTTTAAAATTTTTGTTGTAGAGATCTTTGGTGTCTTTGGTTAGGTTTGTTCCTAGGTATTTTATTGTTTTTGAGGCTATCGTGAATTATAAGGTCTCCTTGAATTCCTTCTTCATTTGCTTGTTGTTGGTGTTAAGAAAGGCTACTGATTTTTCTAGGTTAATTTTTTATCCTGTGACTTTACTGAAGCTCTTAATTGTTTCTATGAGTTTTCTTGTGGAGATTTTAGCATCACTTAAGTAAACAATCATATCCTCAGCAAAAATGGATAGATTGACTTCCTCTTTTCCAATTAGTACTCCTTTAATTTACTTCTCTTGCCTTATTGCCCTAGTAAGTGTTTCAAGCACTATATTGACGAGGAGTGGTGACTGGGGCAGCCTTGCCAAGTTCCTACCTTTAAGGGGTATGCTTCTGTCATTTCCCCATTTAGGATGATATTGGCTGTAGTTTTCTTGTATACGGCTTTGATTACATTGAGGAATGATCCATCCAATCTAGTTTCCTCTTGGACTTTAAGCATGAAGGGATGCTGGATTTTGTCAAAGGCTTTTTCTGCATTGATTGAGATGATGGTGTGGTTTTTGTCTTTCAGTCCATTTACATGCTTGAAGATATTTATTGATTTTCATATGTTGAGCCATCCCTGCATCTCTGGTATGAATCCAACTTGGTCATGATGGATGACATTCTTGATGTGGGTCTGTATGCAATTTGCCAGTATTCTATTTAGAATTTTGGCATCTGTGTTCATTAGGGAGATGGGTCTATAGTTCTACTTTTTGGTTGTATCTTTACCTCGTTTTGGTAATAGTGTGATGCTGGCTTCGTAGGAGGAATCTGGGAGAACTCCCTCCGTTTGTATATTTCATCTATTATTCTGTAGAAGATCTGATCAATACTGTTCTCTTGAGATTCTTCTCCTTCCTCTATTCCTATGATGCGGAGGTTTGATCTTTTCATAGTGTCAGATATTTCCTGGTTCTTGTAATTTTATATATTTTTAAATTTTTCATGTTCTTTATTTGAGCTTTTTAGTTGCTCTGTCTTATCTTCCAGATCTGATATTCTTTGTTCTGTTTCCCCCATTCTACCTCTGAGGCTTTTTCCTTTCCTTTCTTCTTGATTGGATGAGTGTTCTAATTCCTTTTTCATTTCCTCCTGTGTTTTCTTTAGTATATCGATTTGCTTTTTGAGCTCATCAATCTCTTCTTGGTGCTCCTTACTTCGTTGGTCGGCTTCCTTTTTCAGTGTTTCTACTTCCTTTTTGAGGTTGTTTTTTTCTCCCTCTAGTTCTTTCTGGAGTTTGTGAATCTGTTCCTTTAGTTCTTTCTGAAGTTTGTCATTGGATCCCTCTAGGTCCTTTTTGAGTTTTTCTTTCTCTCTCTTTAGTTCTCTGCTTTCTTCTTTATTTTCTTTAATTTCTCTGCATAGGTCTGCAATTATTCCTCTAAGATCTATTCCTTGGGTCACCGCCAGGGGAATCCCATTGTAGCTATCTCCTACAGGTTTGGTAGAGCCTGGTGCTGGATTATCCTCCACCTTTCCCATGTTGTCCCTTCATCTTGTCCCTGGCATGTGGGTTTCCCTTTTGTGATTCAAATCACAAATGTCTTTTCACTATGTTAGTGGATGGTTTTGCTTACCTCCTTCTGATGCTTTTTTTTTTCTTTCCTCCTCCTTGTTTATGGAGTATTGACTTGTCTATGTTTCAGGTTTTCAATTTTGTTTATATTTTGTACATTGGAAGCGTAAGTCACTCTTCTCTTCCTGTTCTGAAGGTTCTCCAACAAAAGTCCACTTGAATACTCTCTCACCAATTCCAGTTGGCAGGTGGGATATGCCTGACTTAGCCCGTGCCCTGGTACCTGCCTGGAGCCTAGAATGACTTCCAGATTCCTGTGCCTCAGGAGCAAGCCTGCACAAAGCCACAGCGGCTCCAAACCCAACCTACCAGTCACTGGCTGCAAAGGCAAAGGGTGGCTCCACCCAGACCACCACCCCCTACAAAAGGGTTCAGGGTTGGCACCCTTTTCAAGCAGGCTGAGAGACAATCTACCCTAAAATCTACCTGCCTGGAGCCACCTCTGTCATCCTGTGCCTGAGGAGCTGGCCCACACAAAGCCACAGAGGCTCCAAACCCGACCCACTAGTCACCTGCTGCAAAGGCAAAGGCTGTTTTGTTTCTATTTCATTGATTTGTGCTCTGATTTTTGTTATTTCTTCCTGTCTGTCACATTTAGGGTTCATCTGTTGTTGTCTCTGAACTGTTTTTAGCTGCAGTGTTAGATCGTTCACTTGTGCTCCTTTTCTTTTTCTAATGTGGGCACCCAGGGCTATAAACTTCCCTCTTAAGGACTGCTTTCAAAGTATCCCATAGGTTTCGTTTGTTGTATTATCATTGTCATTCAGTTCCAGGAATGCATTTATTCTTTTCTTTATCTTTTCCTTGACTCACTTATTTTACAAGAGTGTGTTGTTTAGTCTCCATGTGTTCTTGTAGATATTAGGGCTTAGCCTGGTGTTGATAGTGAGCTTTATTGCATTGCAGTCTGATAGAATGCATGAAATTATTTAAATCTTTTTATATTTGTGGAGGTTTCTTCTGCATCCCATTATGTAGTCTTGTACTTCTTTAAGTATGTTCACAATTGTACTTCTAATATCTGTGTCCTGGGCCATCCCTAGGGGGATCCCACTGTAGGAATCTTCCACAGGGTTGGTAGAGCTTGGTGTGGAATTATCCTGCACCTTTCCCATATTGTCTCTTCAAGTCCCTGGCATATGGGTTTCTCTTTGCCTATATTCCAATGTGAATCCAAATTTCTCTTCACTGTGTTGAAGGTGTGGTTAGCTTGCCTATGTCAGATGCCTTCCTTGTTTGTTTGATTGATTTGGTTTTCTCCTTTTCTCTTTGCTTATGCAGTGTTGACTTGTCTAAGCTTTATGCTTTATATTGGAAGTCAACTGACTTTTCCCTTTCTGTTCTAAATGTTCTCCTGTTGTAAAGGTTCTCCTAAGAATCCACTTGAACACTCCTTCAACAATCCTAGTTGGGGGGCAGGGGGTTGCTGTCTAGCCCACTCCTACCTGTGCTTCAGGTGGTCTTGGGAAATCCCCGATCTCAAAACTCACACAAACCCACTTTTATACCAGCTGGGAGGACAACTGCGCCCCCACAGCAACAAAAACCAATGGAGAGACAATGATGAACAGATCAAACCAAACAATTCACCTGGTTGAAGCACCCATCTCCTACCTGTGCTTCAGGAAGTCTTGGCAAATCCCCAATCAGAACTTAACTTTTTAAATTATTGAAAAGGGGGCTAGAGAAATGGCTTAAGAGCAGTGTACTTGGGGCTGGAGAGATGGCCTAGCGGTTAAGAGAACTGAATGCTCTTGCAGAGGACCCAGTTTGATCCCCAGAACCCACATGTTGGCTGAGAACCATCTGTAACTCCAATTATAGGAGAAATCCAGTTCCAGGGGAATCCGATGCCCTATTCTGACCTCTGCTGCATTGCACAACATGGGTGCACAAACCTACATGCAAACTGTACATTCATACACATAGGAAAATAAAATAAAAATTAAAGAAAGGTGTACTTGGAGAAAATGTGGATCCTGGCCACAAGGGGGTGCCTTCTCAGGCTTATTCTCTGTGTAATGAAACTTCTTGTTCTGTTGGGGTTATTTGCTTCTTTTCTCCTCCTCCTCCTCCTCCTCCTCCTCCTCCTCCTCCTCCTCATCCTCCTCTTCTTCCTCCTCCTACTTTTTGTAACCTTTCATTCAAATTTTGTGCATTTCATACATTTCCCAATCAAATCTAGAACCATGCCCCCCACACTTCCAGAGCTTGAGCACTCTGCTATACATGTCTTGCATCTTTTTCTCAGTCTTTAAAAATTTTTTTTAATGCAGAACTCCAGTGTTTCATGCAGAAGATCATTGCTTAGGTCAGTTACACAAACAACGCTTTTTAGTTGTTGTTCCCTTTAATTTAAAAAAAAATTATTTTTTCTGTGTGTGAATGTACGGTCTTTTTGCACCTGTGTTGTGCAATGCCGCAGAGGTCAGAAGAGGGTGTTGGATTCCCCTGGAACTGGAGTTAAAGATGGTTGTCAGCCACCATGTGGGTACTGGGGATCGAACCCGGGTCCTCTGCAAGAGCAGTCGGCACTATTAACCACTAGGCCATCTCTCCAGCACGTGTTCCCTTTAAATTTATATTGCTCCAAAATATGCATATGTACACCACACATGCACCAAAATTAAAACATCTGAAAATGAGCAACAGGTTAATTCCAAAATATGTTACGTCATCATTTTTTTATTTTTATTTTTTCATGTTTATGAATGTACTATCTGCATGTAGGTCTGTGCACCCGTGTCGTGCAATGCCGCAGTGGTCAGAACAGGGTATCGGATTCCCCTGGAACTGGAGTTAAAGAAGGTTCTCAGCCACCACGTGTGTGCTGGGGATCAAACCTGGGTCCTTTGCAAGAGCAGTCGGCACTCTTAAGCACAAGGCAATCTCTCTAGCCCCTGGAATTCACATTCTATCAGTAGAGTTGCATGCAAGTAATTTAGGTTTATAAAGTAATATTTCTTTTTATCTCCATGCAACTCCTTCTGTGCTAATACTGCCTATTTTGTTACATAGTAGGATAGATATTTATAAAATAAGGATATAAAGGATGGATTAAATTTCCCAGAAAAATCTTGTATCTTCCACTGAGCTTCCTGCAAGGCTGATCAAGTGATTAACAGTTCAGTGGTGATGAGTTTGGAATGTTGCAGATTGAGAGCCTATTTATACTTTATCTTGGTTCCTATTTCTTCCCCCTAAATAGCTATACCTTTCCCATCTTCGTTTCTAACTAAACATCCCAAAACTATCAGATGAAAAAAATGTTTCAGGGCTAGAGAGATGGCCTAGCGGTTAAGAGCACCGACCGCTCTTACAGAGGACCCGGGTTCGATCCCCAGCACCCACATGGCGGCCCAGAACCGTCTGAAACTCCAATTCCAGGAGAATTCCAGTTCCAGGGGAATCCGACACCCTCTTCTGACCTTCGCGGCATTGCATGACACAGGTACACAAACTTGCATGCAGACAATACATTCATACACATACAGAAATAAATAAAATTAATTTAAAAAATTTAAAAGAAAAAAAAAAAACGTTTCAAATGTTTTAACTTAGCAGACCACCATATTTCACCAATCAAAAAGCTAAGGATGTCCTCAGATAGCCTCTGAGACCTATAGTAAGAAACCCTCTGCTTTGCTATGACCTGCCTATTGAATTCTTTCACCAATATTTTTGAAAGAGGTCATGATTGTTGAGTTTTCTTTGTTCTGTTAATATAAAACTGTAATGAAACTTTTCCTATGCTGAAATACAGTATTTGTGGAAATGTCAATCTCTTTTCCTGGGGGAATGGTCACTCATGTTTTGCTCAGTTATTATGGCTCATTGAAGTTGATTTTTGTACATTAGAATAGAAACTGAGCTTCATTCTTCCCCATTTAAATGTATAGATTCCAGCATCATTCTTTGAAGAGAGTTTCTATTCTGCACCATAGGTTTTTGGCCCTGTGAGAAAATTCTATGGTCAGAGTTCACTTGTATGGTTCTAGACTTGCTACTCTGTTGCATTGTGCTACATGTCTGCTTTGATGACACTGTCTATTGCTTTTGGTGCTGTGGTTCTGTGAGAAACCGGGAATCCATTTTGTGATTGCTCAAACAGTCCTCTATTTGCTTGATTTGTGTATCAGTTTTGATGGTATCCTGTGCTTCCATTTAAACTTCAAATGTTCTTTACTATTTCTGTGAACTGTATCATGGGAAGTTTGAACATTGTGAAGATTCAGTGGATCACATAAGCCAGTAACCTTGGAGTTCTCATGATATTACCTCCCATTCCATACACACAAGAGATCATTTCAACTTGTCTTCTGATCCTTAACTGAATTTCAGATTTTATTGTAGATGTTTTTCATTTACTAATTAGTTCATCCAAAGAGTTTTTCTTTTTTCCCCCTTTGTAATGCATTTATTTACTCTGTAGTTTTAACTTCATAAGTACCCAAGTGATGTTTACTACAAAAGTATTCTAATTGACAGGTTATGTAGATGATTACAGTTATTGCTTCCAAACAGATATTCAATATTCCCTGGTCAGATTTACATCATATTTTTGCTTTTTATGTTAGAAAAAATGCTCATTTTGAAATTTAAGAATCCCATAGATTTATTTGGCATTGTGATTATATTTATCATTCTCCAATGCCATTTTACCACCCTCTCTTTTGTTGCAATTAATCTCCATCTTCTAAGTTTTCTTCCTCTTATTTCATGTACTTTGTAGTGAAGGTATGGGCAGGATCCCATTTTGTTTTGTTATCATATTTATACCAGCCATGTCATCCAAAATGCAGTATTCTATATATCAGTTCCCCATTTCCCTTTCTTTTGGTCTATCTGCTATTTCTTCTGTAGTATTCCTTGGGAGTTGGACAGGGTAACCTAGATGTCCTGTTTACTGCTGTGCTTCAGCAGCCAATTATTCTCAGTATCTGATCATTTATGAGTCTGTTATCACTGTCACCATTGTAAAAGAAGTTTCTCTAATCCTGCCTAAACATAACACTAGTCTATGTGTGTAAACAGTAATATTTAGAGGCATTTTTCTTGGTCTTTTTGAGACAGGGTCTTCCTGTAATGCCAGATGACTCGGAACCTACTATGTAGACCACTCTGACCTTGAACTCTCAGAGATCCACCTACCTCTGCCTCCCAAGTGCTAGGATTAAAGATGTCGGTCACTTCACTCAGCTAAGAGCATTATGAATACATGTACCTTAAAAAAGATGAATATTAGATTTCTTCTTAGGGCCTGTTATTTTTTCAGTGATAGGATTTGTTTCATTTTGTAGTACCATGCTTGCCTTTTTCTCTAGTTGGAAAGCATTTTGTTATACACAAAACAGCCTTGTGTCTATTGTTCCAATGGGCATAGCTTTCCTGGAAGGTTGGTATCAGATATCAGTTTGTTGTTTTTTTTTCTAAAATACTTCTAGTCTTCTTATTATAGAACTGTATTGTTTGCAAATTGCTCTTTCTTTCTTTCTTTCTCTCTCTCTCTCTCTCTCTCTCTCTCTCTCTCTCTCTTTCTTTCCTGTAGTGACTCCTTTCAGTCTTTCTCTTTCATGCATGATGTCAGTAACAACAGTTGCACTACTTTGAGTTAGTGTAGAGGGAGTAGACACCCTGTCTGCCCTGGTTAAAGTAGAAATGATTCCAGTTTTCTCCATTTAGTATAATGTTCAATTTCAGTTTGTGACATATATTCCTTATTATATTGAGATATAGTCCATATAATTTCAGCTTCAAAGTTTTCATAGTAATTTTGAAATATTGTCTGAATCCTTTTGTGTGTATACTGACTTTTTCAGTCAGTGAGTCTAGATATTTGCTGTATGACATTTGGTGATTTGAACATGTTGAAGTGCTCTTCCATCCCTGGAATGAATTCAACTGAAATTGAGTTTGGAAATAATTTACAACTAATCCCTGTGTTTGGACACATCCATGCAACTGCTCTCTGTTTTCCTTCCTAGGTCATTGAGTGTCTATTTGCTATCGACAGCAGGTTCTGCAGCATTCCTTTCCTCTTTGTAGGAGTAATTTAAGTACATTATTAGGGTAGTTGTCCCCCCCTGAAAGACTTAGGGAGATCAGTACTGGTCCTGTGTTAGATTAGCTTCCAAAATTCAGAGGAAATTATTAGTGAGTGCTTCAATTTCAGTAATTAAGATCTCTTCTAGTTCTATCATATAGAAAGTTTTTTGTTTGTGTATTGCTTGAACCCATTCACTTTTTACAGATGTTCCAGGTTACATCTATATGACTTTTGCAACCACTCCATAAAAGTAGCCCAGATTTCATTTATTTATTATATCCACTTTTTCAAATTTATTTCCATTAATTTGATTATTCATTGTATTTTCTTGATGGGTAAACAATGATTTGCCCAAATTTTACCTCTTCATAGATGCATGTTTGTTGTTTGACTCATTATATTCATTTGTCACCTCAACCAGTGAGAGATAGTTTATTCTGAAATCAAATATGAGTGACCATTCCCCAGGAATGCAGAAATAGGTTTCTCCAAATACCGTGTTCCAGCATAGTAATAGTTATCTTACAGTTTTATAGTAACAGAACAAGGAAAACTCATAAATCTAGACCTCTTTCAAAAATATTGTTGGAAGAATTCAGTAGGCAAGTGATGTCAAGCAGGGGCTTCCTACTTTAGGTCTCAGATGACATCCTTAGCTTTTTGACTGGTGAAATCTGGAAAAGTCTTTTCACCTGGTAGTTTGGGGATGTTTAGTTAGATACAAAGATGGGAAAGGTGTAGCTATTTAGGGGGAAGAAAAAAGAACCAAGATAAAGTGTAAATAGGCTCTGAATCTGCAACATTCTAAACTCTCCACATCATCAAGTGGTAATCAGTTGATCAGACTTACAGGAAGTTCAGTGGAAGATGCAAGATTTTTCTTGGATCTTTCTGTTTTACATTGAATCCTTATTTTATAAATTTCTATCACAGCCTATCACAAAACAGGCAGTGGAAGAAGAGAGGAAGGAAACAACCTCAGCAGAACAAGCAGGTTCATTAGACAGAGAATAAGCCTGAGATGGCACCCCCTTGTGGCCAACATCTAGAGTATGACAGCCTCTCTTGTATATTCAGAGTGATTATACTTCTAAGTGGGGAATGAAGAGAAGCCCAAACCAGGTAGTTTTACATGTCCAAATCAATGTGCATTAGAATCTCCTGATGAATGTTCACAACAGAACCCATCTACTGGGCTCCTCAATTGAGAGTTTTGAACTCAGGATCCACTTTCATGCAACTCGAAACCTATAGGGCTTCACACAAATGCTGATGAAGATGTTAGCCAGTGTAGCATGCAAGGACACTGTCATTTGTCATGAATATTAGAAGAGCATCCTGCAGAGTTACCTAGAATTTTCTCTAAGAGAGGAGAATTACCTTGTGAAGGATGCAATTGCAATTCTGGATATATGCTCAAAGAAAATATATTCAATACTGGTAGAAGTATATATCACCTGTTGTTTGCAGCACTGTTTACACAATATGGAATGAATTTAATAGTTCATTAACAAATTAACGATTTGCTATTTCTAATTATTATCTTGTAATTTCATCAGAGAAAAGCATGAAATCTCATACTTGAGAACATGGTTAATCTGCTAGACACTACCTTCACTAAGGGAAGTGAAACACATGATCTCAATCATGAGAACAATGTGAATAGTTGTTTGCTTTGGAAGGATTACTAGAGGTTACCAGTGACTAGGAATAAGGAAAGTGTCAATAGAAAAAAATGTTATTGCTCATTTTGTAACTGTTCTATTGTTCTGCAATACAATGCAGTGAGCATACTTCTTTCACTTGCATATTGTATATCAAAATATTAGAAAAGATGGATTTAGGTATACAACTCATCATAAAAAAGTTTCAAAGCATATAATGTGGCTCTACTAATAACTCTGATTAGACCAAAATCCAATATATGTAAAAAATATGGGAGGATACTTAATAAATTTAAAATATTGTATCTTATTTAGAAAATGATGAATAGAATAGCAAAACTCAGAATAAATTATACTTGAACATCAGCTGTCTGAAGAAATACTTTCACTTGTGCCTCCACCACAGATTCTATTAAGCGAAGTCAAATCTTCAGTGCTATTTGCACAGGTAAATGTGAACCTCAAGTGGTTATGATTGACAGCTGAATTCAGCTTCTATTGTAAAAGATGAAATGTGTGCTACTTGTCTTGCTTAGGGTGCATTCCCTTGACTGCAATAGAAGTCCTTGATCCTATTGCCAAGCAACCTGAAGCCAGGACAGCAGAAACTTACAGCAGGTTCTCCACGTTGTGGTCTTTGTCTCTGCATATCTGGTGTGACAGGAGACAGTGAATATGTCCCATCTTTTTTCTGAATCGCTTGTTGTTATTTTTGTTGTTGTTAATTTGACAGGTGAATTGGATTTTCTATGAAGTTAAAGAGTTTCAAAAGAAAGGTGAGATTTGTATAAGTAAGATTGCTTGGAGAGGAAACCAACAGAAAGAAGAAGAAATGGCTTCTTTTCAGGTAAATATATCCAATGGCATGGGCATAAGTACTTCCTTTTGAATTTCTAGTAAATTTTTTCTTGCCTAATGAGTATATTTACAGTGATGTTTTTCCTTCTCTTATGATACTCAGCATTAACTCTTTATATATTACCACTGATGTAGCATAGTTATCTTTCCATTCTGTCTTCAAATGATTACTCTTTCAATGAATGCATGACCTTCCATATCAGGAATGTTTGTGGTGTTGCTGTTGAAAGAAGCATGCCAATCATCCATTCCACTTGCGTCCTCATGGGCCTGTGGAGAAAATTTAGAAAACATGCTTTAAGTGTATTGCTACTTTACATCTGAAATTGTGTGCAGCTGAACTTGTTGCTATAATTATAGGGTGGGAAATTGTATCACTATGTAGAGGGTTCAGTTTTCTATAATTGTCCATAAAAATCAGTTTCCACATAAATTTGGAGGATATGATTCTGTTCTTTCTGCAGAGATAGACTACAGAGAATTACTACATTGTGAAATGTCCCTTTGAATAATTCAAATTCTCCATTTACTTCAGAACTTGTTTACTAATTATGTCTGTTTCCTTGAGACAAGTACTCTCAGGGCATGTTCAAATTTTCACTTTTCATTTTAGGATCCATTGACATTCAACGATGTGGCCATTCAGCTCTCCCAGGATGAGTGGGAATGTCTAGACTCTGATCAGAGGGCTTTGTACAGAGAAATGATGTTAGAGAATTATAACAATCTAGTGTCAGTAGGTGAGAAGATTATTTTATGCAGAATTACTTAATAGAGATTTTAGCAGACTTTGATAGACAGCAAATGATAAGCATGTTAAATTTGTATGAGTAAGTTATATATTCTTTAAAATTTTTTTTATTTTACCTATTTTTGTATGTGTATGAGTCTGCATGTAGGTTTGTGCACCCGTGACCTGCAAATCCACGGAGGTCAGAAGTGAGCGTCAGATTCCCCTGGAACTGGAGTTACAGACGGTTCTCAGCTGCCATGTGGGTGCTGGGGATCGAACCTGGGTCCTCTGCAAGAGCAGTAGGTGCTCTTAACTGCTAGGGCATCTCTCCATCCCCCATGTTTTATATTCTTAAGCAGAATGAAACTTGTATGTTCAGAATATGTGAAGACTGAGAAACACATGTTCATTTTTTATTATTTCTTTACTTTTCTATTTGTTAAAGCTATTGCTCATCTTCATTATTTTGGCTATAGTTTCTGCCACCCAATAGTATATATTTCTGTCACCAGTATCATAAGTTTCATTTTTATAGATCAAATTTGAATCACTGATGAATTTGAGTATATGCAAAAAATTGAAAATTTTTTGTATATCCTAAAGATTGTTTCAGACAATACAAGATGGGCAATTATTTGTAGATTTGTTGAGGAAGCAGTTTTTATGTATGCTGTCAACTGAACACAGTATTGTTTTAGAAATTCCACTGTTTTCTAAAGAATTCCACAAGAGTAATTTGCCTCCTTCTCATACACAGGTCTTCTTACATCTAAGCCCATCCTGGTATCCTGTCTGGAGCAAAGCAAGGAGCCCTGGAATTTGGAGAGAGGAATGAAAGTAATCAAAGAACCAGGTAGGTTTGAGTGAATAAAAGGAGTCCCAAGTAAGATGTCCTAAATTAAGGTGGGTAAAGGCATGAAAATGGTTTTGATGTGGTCTGTTTCACTAGAAAACATTCCTAGTATACTCTAACTCCTATTAATATCCTCCATATGGCCAATGAGTTTATTTCTCATTACACATGAATGATGTGTAAGTTAATACATGATTACTTTATTTCTCCCTACTTGGTCATGATTATATCTCCTTTGTGTATACTGTATCTCTAATCTCTACATTGTTGCCAAGATAAAGGTTTTGATTTCTGAATATTGATCATATTGTGATATTAATAAATCTTGTACCTTTGGTTTCTGTTTTAAATTTTTTCTGTGTGCCTCTGGTTCCTTGAGATTTTCTACTGTTGTGATAATTCGTGCATTTCTATAAAAATGACAGTAAGATTCCTGAATGTGAACAATCTATACCTCTTTTCCTATCTTCTCATTTCCCTGTCTTTGATGTATATGTTCTAATTTGGTTAGAAATCATATCATGAAACATTGATCTTTTGTAATATTTTTTACTTGTTTTGTGGCCCAAGACATGCTCCATCTTGGAGAATGAGGTATGAGGTTGGGAAGTAGTGAATCCCTCTGTCAAGTGGTCATGAATCATGCTGAGATTTTTTGGGATGATTGCTTTCTCATGCTGCTCATGCTCCTGTTTCTTTATTCTGTGTCTGACTTCATTATTCATCACAGGTGAGATAGGTTACAGAATGGCAGGACTTGAAGGATATATATATATATTTTAATTTTATTTATTTCTGTATGTGTATGAATGTACTGTCTGCATGCAGGTGTGTGCACCCGTGTCTTGCAATGCCACGGAGGTCAGAGGAGGGTGTCAGATTCCCCTGGAACTGGAGTTCTCCTGGAATTGGAGATTCAGATGGTTCTCAGCTGCCATGTGGGTGGGTGCTGAGGATCAAACCTGGGTCCTCTGTAAGAGCGGTCGGTGCTCTTAACTGCCTGGCCATCTCTCCAGCCCTGAAGGATATATTTTGTTTACACACATTCCTGTCACTCTGTAATTCCTTGCATTGATCAGATGAGATTTCTCATGTCATGCCTTCTATTTGAAGTTTCTGCATTGCCATTGTCTATAAGCAGGTGAGCTCTTTTATCCTGGAATGAAAGCTGTAAAGATGGTAGCCAGTGCATTACATTCTGGGAAATGATTTTTCTCAGTTTCATTTCAGATGATAAAATCCTGATTAACACAAGGGATTGTATTGAAATATGAAAGAAAATAAAATTCCAGCTTGAGGTTAGAAATAAGCTTAAATATACTCATAAATATGCTTTCTGGAAAATAACAGCATAACTTACATAGTAGACTGTAGCCATAGAATGCTAGTACTGTGAAGTAAGGTGTGTATTAGCTGGATAGCTTGAGTCAGTGTAGGGTGTACTGGTTCTTCAAATATGATGATACACATCATAAGTTCATGCAATACTTCATAATATAAAAGTAAGATAAACATAATAATAGTCTATTATTATCCATGGGCACTTTCATTGTGTGAAATGTGAGAATCAGAAAATGGTGGAAATAATTTAACCTAATTTAACTTTTCTTTGGTATTTGGTACTCTGGATTCTTGACTCTATTTTCCCTGTAGAACAAGTTGTTTTTTTGTTTTTGTTTTTGTTTTTTGTTTGTTTTCTTCAAGACAGGGTCTCCCTGTGGCCCCAGCTGCCCTGGAACTCCCTCTGTAGACCAGGCTGGCCTTGAACTCACAAAGATCCGCCTGCCTCTGCCTCCCAAGTGCTAGTATTAAAGGCGTGAGCCACCACGTCCGGCAACAAGGTTTTATATCTTTATTCCTGCAACCTATAATGTTTTCATCTCTCTTTCCCTGTGGTGCTGAATCAGTCCTTTCTCTTGGTAGTGAGTTATCTGTCTAATGGTGTCATTCAAACCATTATATTGTTTTGGTATATAAATGGTGTAAGGAAACTGTTTATAAAGGGAAAAGATTCCCAAGTTTTTTTTTTAATTTTATTTTTTATGTGTATGAATGTACTGTCTGCATGTAGGTTTGTGCACCCGTGTCGTGCAATGCCTCAGAGGTCAGAAGAGGGCATCGGAGTCCCCTGGAACTGGAGTTAAAGACAGTTCTCAGCTGCCATGTGGGTGCTGGGATCCAACCCAGATCCTCTCCAAGAGCAGTTGGTGCTCTTAACTGCTAGGCCATCTCTCCAGTTGAGTACATTTTTAAAAATGTAGTCAACTATTCTCACATACTTAGAAGAAATAGGCAAGTACCTGTATTTTTGTAATTAAAATACAGATTAATAGAAGATAAACACCACATTCCTGGATGAAAATTGGATCCTGGGAACAACTAATGTGGAACTACAAAATTTCTTAGACTGTAATGAAAGTGGAATAAACAACTTTACAAAAATTTGGGAACACAATGAAGGCATTTCTAAGAGGACAATTTATAAGATTAACTACCTGCAACTGAGTATTAGGCACAAGTCATAATAATAAATTACTGGGCGGGTGTGGTTCTGCATGCCTTTATTCCTAGCACTTGGGAGGCAGAAGCCTGCACATATCTGTGAGTTCAAGGGCAGCTACATCTTCAGTTCCAGGACAGCTGGGACTACAGTGGTATCTTGTCTGAAAAATAAATTAAAAAAATAATAATAAAATAAATAAATAAATAAACCAGCAGAAAGCCTTGGAAAATCATTAACAGTATAACAGCCAAAAGAGTTGATTAGAAGAGATAACTAAATTTAAGGCTGAGATTATGAAATTAGAAAAGCATAAACATACAAAGTGTCAATGACATGAAAATTTGAGCTGGGCAGTTCGGCTGTAACTAGAAAATGTACAATAAGGGCTGGGGAGATGGCCTAATGGTTAAGAGCACTGACTGCTCTTGCAGAGGACCCGGGTTCAATCCCCAGCACCCACATGGTGGCTGAGAACCATCTGTAACTCCAATTCCAGAAGAATTCCAGTTCCAGGGGAATCTGACACCCTCTTCTGACCTCGCCGGCATTGTACGACATGGGTGCACAAACGTACATGCAGACAGTACATTCATACACATAAATAAATAAATAAAATTAAACAAAAGAAAATGTACAATAAGTAATAACTATGTGCTTATAGTCAGCCTGTAAGTTTTAAGTCAAAATAGTATAAATAATTAAGCACAGCCTTAAGAAACCAATGAATGTGAATAATTTAATAAAAGGAAAAAAAAAGATGCGAGGTGCCATGGCACATGAGTTTATTCCTAGCACTCAGGAGGCAGAGACAGGCAGATCCCTTTGAGTTCAAGGCCAGCTACATCCCGAGTTTCAGGACAGGTGGGAATACAGGGGGATCCTGTCTCAAAAAGACCAAAATAATAATAAATAAATAAATAAATAAAGCCAAGAAAGCCTTGGAAAACCAAAAAACAGCCAAAAACAGTTATTGAGGGGGAGGGGTTTGGAGAGATGGCTCAACAGAACCGGGTTCAATTGCCTGCACCCACATGGTTGCTAAGAACCGTCTTTAACCCCAGTTCCAGGGTAATCTGATGACCTTTTCTGAGCTCTGCATGTAGGTTGGTACATGACACGGGTGCACTGACATACATGCAGACAGTACATTCAGACACGTAAGAAAAAATAACAATAGGGCTGGAGATATGGCCTAGTGGTTAAAAGCGCCGACCGCTCTTACAGAGGACCCAGGTTCCAGGTTCGATCCCCAGCACCCACATGGTGGCTGAGAACCGTCTGAAACTCCAGTTCCAGGAGAACTCCAGTTCCAGGGGAATCCGAGACCCTCTTCTGACCTCCGCGGCATTGCACAACACAGGTGCACAAACTTGCATGCAGACAGTACATTCATACACATACAGAAATAAATAAAATTAAAAAAAATAAAAAAATAATACATTAAAAATTAAAAAATAATAGTTAATGGGAAAAGATAAGTAAATTCAAGGCTGAAATAGAGAAATATAAAAGCATAAAAAGTATAAAGAATCAATAAAATGAAATTTTGGGCTGGGCAGTGTGACTAAGCTAGTACAATAATTAAATAACTTTGCACGTATAGTCAGCCTGTAAATATTAATACAAACAGAGCCATAAGAAAACAATTAAATAGAATTTAAAAATTAAAAACAAAGAATCCAGTCATCGTGGCTCATGCCTTTAATGCCAGCACTCTGGATCTAAGGATCAAGTCCACCGTGGTCTACAAAGCAAATTTCAGCCCAACTGTTGCTCTGTGGGGATATGGACTAAAAAACACCAAGAAAAAATAAATCCCCCCCTAAAAAAAGAAAAAAAAGTCAAAGAAAAAACTCTAGGACAAGAAAGATACAACAGAGAATTCTACTAAAACTTCAAAAAATAATCAGGCTAGATGAATGACTGCAACTGAAGGAATCAACCTGAGTGAGGCAACTGAAACTCATAAAGACAAATATCAAATATTCTGTCCCTCAGCTGGGTGCTAGCTTTGAAATTTTAGATACTCGAAAATTCAGAGTGGTCAAGAAAGTAGTAAATGGCCATAGGAGCGTGAGTGGGTTAAGGCTTCTTAGGAGGGGTGGGTGAATTTAGTGATATTTGGGTTGAGATTGGACCATTAAACTAGGATGGTTAAATGAAGTGGGAAAGGGAGGACAGGTCAGAGGTGAGATTATAGGGAGGGATGAATAACACTAAAGGGCAGCCATTGTTCTGCCTATAGATTAATGCTTCTTTCTCCTGAGAAGATTCTTTATGCAATAGATGATGTTTAACACAAAACCCCTCAGCTGTGCAAAGTGCAAAGTACAAGAGTCTTCTGAGCACTTATATCAAACATCTGGATCTAAAGGCTCTGCCTCCTGAATGTGGGGTTTAAAGTGGTATGCCACCAATTGAATTATATTTGTATACTATTTTTAATTATTTATTATTTATTTTTTTTAATGATACAACAGTGTAAATAAAATTTGTCTTCATGACTCTGGACTAGAAATAAATTTCTAAATGAGATATGGCTTTACAATTACTCAATAAAAAGATAGTTACACTGGTCTGCATAAATACAAGACTCACTAGTTTATTAGTACCATGAAGGGACTAAAAAAGGCAAGCCAGAGGCGAGACATGGTATTGTCACACATGTACCTTGGAAGGGGTCATGTATAGTGTATACATTTCTATGGGGCTGGGATGAAGCTCAGTGGAAAACCATGTGCAAGGTCCTGGGTTCAATTCCCAGTGCACATACACATGCACACACATGCACACATACATATGTGGATGCACGCACACACAGAAACATATATTCACAGACATGCATAGACACTGAAACATATGTCTACAAGCACACACATGTCTACATGCACACATTCACACACAAAAGGGTCCATACATGGTACTTCATAATGATGACAGCCAATTGGTCAATAAAGTAGTGAGATGGTCCCCCACCTCACAAGTGGTCCAAGAGATTCCAGATTAGATGTATTGTGAGGTGCTACCTTGCTCCCACCAGACTGGCAAGAGTGGAAAGCTTGCAGTACAGAACACTGATGAAAGCGTGCAGGGTGGAACTCGGAATGTGGGAGTCTCAATTGCTTCAACCACTCTGGAAAAGCCGAGCATTTCCTGTGATGCTGGGATGTGAGATCCTGTGAACTTGTGTCCATGCGTCCTAGAACACTCTAGAATCTCCACAGCAGCACTCTGCACAGACACCCTGGTGAATAAAGTGAGCATGGAGGTGTACTTGCCCAGTAGACACTGGAGAACCACATTGCGTGCAAACCACACTCTGCAATCTCACAGCATGCTGGGCAGTGAGAGCAAGATGGAAGAAAACCACATATTCAGTTCCACTGACACCAACTTCAAAAGTGACTGTGCATTAAGGGGTAAACAAAAGGCACACGTGATCTGGAGAGACTGGGAGTAGTCAATGCAGATGGGTGAGCAGCGTGGGCTGTTGGGCGACTGGTGGAGAAGGGCTTTCGCCAGCTGATGCTGTTCTATTCGTCTGTTATGGGGGAATTAGCTTGCAATTATTCATGGTTTCTTTTGTTTTAAATTAGAAATGGTCTTTAATTTTTTAAGAGCTCAGTGTATTTTCTTTTTTTATTATTTGTTTATTTTTAAGGGATTCTACAATATAATAACACAGTCGTTTCCAGATAACATTGATGTTGCTCAGTTTGCCGTACAATTAGGTAATTGGTGCATTTTGCAAGTATCTATATCCAAATTTTGAACAACCCAAGGTATCCTAGTTTGTCTTCCATTGCTGTGACAAAACTCTCTGACTGACACCAACTTGGGGAGGAAAGGGTTTATTCAGCTTACATCTCCTGGGTCACAGTTCAAAACTTAGGGAGCCCAAGACAGGAACTCAGGGCAGGAACCAGGAGGCAGGATCTGAAGCACAGGCCATGGAGGAATGCTGTTCACTGGCTTGCTCTCCTGGCTCATGCCCAGTCCACCTTCTTATACAGTACAGAACAACCTACCCAGGGTGGCACCACTCATTGTGGGCCTGGCCCTCCCACACTGCTTGACCATCAAGACAATACTCCACAGATGTGGCCACAGGCCAATCCAATGGAGCCAATTCCCCAATTGAGGCTCTCTCAACCCAGGTGTGTCAAGTTGACACTAAAGCTATCCAGCACACAAGGTTCCCATAGTTCAGTTGGAGAAGCTTGTATGCACAGGCATGTTGATCAATTAGGAATCCAGACTATATTGCTG
Source organism: Rhizomys pruinosus (assembly GCA_009823505.1). Taxonomy (NCBI): domain Eukaryota; kingdom Metazoa; phylum Chordata; class Mammalia; order Rodentia; family Spalacidae; genus Rhizomys; species Rhizomys pruinosus. The sequence goes on along the minus strand of VZQC01012005.1, from coordinate 2,139,493 downwards.
TAGCCTCATGATTCACCCCTATCTCTCCGCAGCCCTTACATTCTACCATGCCTCCTCTTCTGCAATTTGTTCCCAATTGGTGGCTTATTTATTTATTTATTTATTTATTTATTTATTTATTTATTTATTTATATGATTGTACTGTCTGCATTCGGTCTATGCACCCATGTCGTGCAATGCCACAGAGGTCAGAACAGGGTGTTGGATTCCCCTGGAACTGGAGTTCTGGAATTGGAGTTACAGACTGTTCTCAGCCACTATGTGGGTGCTAGGGATCAAATCCCGGTCCTCTGCAAGAGCAGTCATCACTCTTAACCACTATGCCATCTCTCCAGCCCCTATTTGTTTATCTTTTAATATATATTTTGTACAAGTTTGTCAAATCTAGACCCATGTTCCCCACCCTATGCCCCCACCCCACCAGAGCTCATGTATTCTGCCAAACATGCTTTTCATCTCTTTCTCAGTCTTTCTCGATATTCTCCATGTGGGAGTTGACTGTTTTGAGCAGAAGTTCACTGTTTCAATCAGTTCTTTGATGCAGTCTTTTCGTTGTTATTGTTGTTGTTGTTGTTGTTGTTGTTGTTGTTTCCAGTATGCATCACTCCCAACTGCTTGGACAAAAGCTCAAGGGGCCATGCACAATAAATACTGACAACTAGGTAATTGGCACTAGCATCCACATATGAGGGATACCATTCATCGTTTGTTTTTCTGGAACTATGCTACTTCACTCAGCATGATGTCTTTATACTATTTTATGGTGTTGCTCTTATATTTTGTGCTAGACATTTTGTTCCAATGAAACATCTTTTGTAAACAGCTTTACTTCTATCTCTGAAGTTCTAGCAGGTTGTACCATTTTATTTTATTGATGGATTTTTAAAATATCCTTAATCTTGCCAATGAAACATTACAATCAAATTTTCCCTATAATTACATAGATCCACAGGTTTCTTTGTATATTTACTTCTGGTTTAATTCACCTTTATTTATTTATTTATTTATTTATTTATTTATTTATTTATTTAATTAATTTTTGGTCTTCTCAAGATAGGGTCTCCCTGTAGCCCCAGCTGTCCTGGAACTCACTCCGTAGATCAGGATGGCCCTGAACTCACAAAGATCTGCCTGCCTCTGCCTCCCAAATGCAAGGATTAAAGGCATGTGCCACCAAGCCCCAAGCCCAGCGGTTTAATTCACCTTTTAAAAATAACAAAAATAACAATGCTTGCATGATCATTCCTAGGAAAGTTTTTTTTTTTTTTTTTTTTTGAGACAGGGTCTCCCTGTAGACCCAGCTCTCCTGGAACTCACCCTGTAGACCAGGCTGGCCTTGAACTAGGGTACGCTTTTATAGAGATGTTGGTGATTTATGCTGCACAAAAGCCTCCTAGTTCAATAAGGGCCCATTTATCAATTTCTGGTATTTAACAAACCAAAAAATGTTCCAAGAAATAAACCTGGAGAGTAAGTCTCCTCACAACAGCCCTAAAAAAGATTTATGCAATAAATCTAATGAAGGAACATATATATATATATATATATATATATATATNTTTATGTAAACATTACAGTAATGGTTTTGACAAGAATGTTTTTTTTTTCTTTTTTACTTCCTTAAAGAGCATTGCATAAATACTGGATTTCCAAATAATTTGTCTTGTGATTTTTTTCCTGAATTTTATGCATAAATCATATTTAGATTTTTGAGTTGTGCACTGATATATTTGACTCCTATTATCAGGTTGCCTCTTACTTTCCTGAATTAGGTTTTATATTATGCAATTAGGAATCCTAAATTTCTTTTGTATTAATGTGTATAATGGTTCTATATCTCATCAATTTTCACCATTACTAATCTACAATGATGATGTGATGAGGTTATTTTATTATTTAATTTATTAATATGTTGATACTTGAATCTAACATTTCAGTATTCTCCATTTGAAATATTGGCATGTACTCATTTCCTGATACCATTTATTATATTTCTATTGAATGTGATTTGTTGGTCTTCTGTTTGTTTAGTTTATTGTTATTTTTATCCTTCCATTTAGACAATATGCTGATTCCTCAAGGGATGTGGTCCACTCATCATGTCCATATATAATTTATAATCTTTTCTCTGTTCTCATGTATGAATGTGGCTCCTCCTCTGCATATCTTATGCAAATGCTAAAGTGCAGACTTTGTTGCAAAAATTGTTTTTCTAAATATGTATTTATCTGTCCCTCAATTTCAATACTTACAATTATTGGTTGTCTATTTTAATTTATATTTTTATTTTATATTTTTTAATTGTATTTCTTTCTTTCTTTTTTTTTTTTTGTTTGGTCTTTTTGAGACAGAGTTTCCCTGTAGCCCCAGCTTTCCTGGAACACTCTCTGTAGACCAGGCTGGCCTTGAACTCACAAAGATACACCTGCCTCTGCCCCCTGAGTGCTGGGATTAAAGGCATGCACCACCCCACCTGACAGTTGTATTTTTAATTCTTTCCTGGTATTTGGACTTGTTGATTAGACATCTAATATCATTGCCTTTATCTGCCTTGGCTTTGATGTGACAATTTTCCCTTAAACTTTTCAATATAACTTTTTCCATTCTACTGTTCACATCTTTCTGATGGTAGAGGATCAAGTACACTGTTCTTGTTTATTTTAGCTTTCCATATGTCCCTTATGATTTATACCCAATTATTTATCTACTGTTGAATAGTTTTCTGCTTATATTTTCTTTGCATATATTTAATAGTTTAATTTTTTGCACATATTTCATAGTTTAATTTTTATCTTTCTACTGTGTATTGACTACTGTTCTTTAGATATGGTCTCTCCTAAAAATTTTATTCAATTTCTTTTTCTTTCTTCCTTTTGAATGTGTTACTCTCATCTTTATTTTCAGCATTTGAAATGCATTCTTCATCTTTGGCTGGCCTGAAGAGTTCAACTAAAAGAAAGCATAAATCAGCTCTGACTATAGATAAAGGCTTCAAATACGAGGAATGTGTGAATATGAGATGTCATATCTTAGAAGACATACTGGAATTCATAGTGGAGAGAAACCCTATAAATATCAGGATTTTGACAAGTCCTTTTCTTTGAACTCAGGACTTAGGAGGGATAACAGAATTCATACTGGAGAAAAACCTTACAAATGTGAAAACTGTGAAAAAGGTTTTACCAAAATTTCAAGTCTTAGAAGACATCAGAGAATTCATACTGGAGAAAAACCTTACAAATGTGAAAACTGTGAAAAGGGTTTTAACCAACATTCACATCTTAGAGTACATCAGAGAATTCATACTGGAGAAAAACCTTACAAATGTGAAAACTGTGAAAAGTGTTTTACACAAGTTTCAAATCTTAGAGTACATCAGAGAATTCATACTGGAGAAAAACCTTACAAATGTGAAAACTGTGAAAAGGGTTTTACCCATCTTACAAGTCTTAGAGTCCATCAGAGAATTCATACTGGAGAAAAACCTTACAAATGTGAAAAGTGTGGCCGGGCGTGGTGGCACACGCCTTTAATCCTAGCACTTGGGAGGCAGAGGCAGGTGGATCTTTGTGAGTTCAAGGCCAGCCTGGTCTACAGAGTGAGTTCCAGGACAGCTGGGACTGCAGGGAGACCCTGTCTCGAAAAAAAAAAAAAAAAAAAAAAAGAAAAGTGTGAAAAGGGTTTTACCGAACTTTCATCTCTTAGACGACATAAGAGAATTCATACTGGAGAAAAACCTCACACATGTCAAAACTGTGAAAAGTGTTTTACCCGACATTCACATCTTAGAGTACATCAGAGAATTCATACTGGAGAAAGACCTTACAAATGTGAAAACTGTGAAAAGGGTTTTAACCAACATTCACATCTTAAAGTACATCAGAGAATTCATACTGGAGAAAAACCTTAAAAATGTAAAAACTGTGTAAAGGGTTTTGCCTCTCTTTTAAGTCTAAGTGCACCTGTAGAATTCATACTGGAGAAAATCCTTAGAGATGTGAAAATTGTGAAAACTGTTTACCCATCTAACAAGTCAATTAGAGAATTCATATGGAAGTAAACCTTACAAAGGTGAAAACTTTGAAAAGGGTTTTAGCAACTTTTCAACTCTGGAATGCCACACCAACTCCAGCGTCATCTGTGTGAGCATAATAACGGACGAGGAGATATGTGCCTCACTAGGCTAAGCTCCCTGGTGGTCAGTGACAGAGTACCTGGCCTCAGCTTCTAAGATCATGATGCATTACAAAGATGTTATGCTTCATGAGTGTTGGACTTTGTACACTGTCTTTTGACTCTCCTCCCGAGCCCAGCACAACCTCAGTCCCAGACAAGGGATGGTTAAACATGTTTAAAAATAATTCAGGCAAACAGAAGCCTCATGAACCTAAGTAAAATCATACAGAGATACAACATTAAAAGGCGCCTTTGTCCTAAAAGTCCCCACAAAGATATTGTAGACGTTACACTAAGTGAGATCATAGGTTAGTTACAAATAACAAAAGTGTCCTTCCAAACTTAATAATAAGACTCAGTCCTTTAAGCAGAAAGCTACATCTAATAAAGTTAGTAAGATAAAGTTTAGCTACAGTTATACATATTAAAGTGTAAAAGTTAGAGACACATGGCGGGGATTTCTCCTTTAAGAAAAACACTGTGTAATTTATGAAGAGCTAAAAGGCCCCCTTTTCAGGCTTGTGGCTTAAATCACAACCTGGAGATAACAGCCTTGGGAAATTTCTAGCCCCAGGAAGGATGAGAAACATCAAATTGGAACTTCAAAAGAAACAAAGACTGTTAATGGCTTGTGATTCTAAGATTGCAGTTTTATTGCTTATCAAGACAGTGTGAGCTGTAAACTTTCTTTGACTTATCTTGTCGGCCTTGTAAATCCAGGTGCGAATTGCTAAGGCAATAAGCCCTTTGTTCCTGAGGAAATGCAAATCCCCTGCCTGTCACCTCTACCCTTCCCCCTTCTTGCCTGTTTTCTAGCTGCTTTGCCTGCCTGTAAAAAAAATCAACTTGATCTCAGTAAAGATGCACTAGATCCAAAAACTCTCTCTGGTGTCACGTCCAATTATTATTTCGCCTAATCTGTGCCCTCCTGTACAGACTCTGATTTCCTGCAGGTGAAAGAAATCCGACTGGGTTAGCCTGCAGAACTGAAACTACATTACAGAATTCATACTGGAGAAAAACCTTACAAATGTAAAAACTGTGAAAAGTGTTTTAACCAACGTTGAGATCTTAGAAAACATTGTAGAATTCATAGGGGAGAAAAAACTTACAAATGTGCACACTGATGTGTTTTACCCAACTTTCAAAACTTGAACACATCAGAAAATTCGTCTCTGGTTTTGTTCATTTGGATTTTCTCTTTATTTCTTTCTTTCCTTCTGGATCCTCATGGCTTTTCACTTACCAGTTCCATCCACTTGAGGACAAAATCAGGTCTTGCTAAACCAGACTTCCCTTTTTCAGGCATGAGCAGTCATAGCACAAATATTTACTTTTATTGCAATGGAAGACAAAATCTTTAGGGGGGAAGAGAGACTTTGAGACTCAAATGGCTTTAGTAGGTCTGTTGAGCCCCAAAATTGTTTGAGATCCTTGCAAAGATGCTCATTGCTTACAATTGGCTTCTAAATTGTGTACATAAAGTGTTAAAGCAACTAAAGTTGATGACAGAAGGGCAAAGAGAAATAGGACATTAGTGCAGTTTCACAGAACACAACTGACAGAAGATGTCTGTTGAGCACACGATTTTAGAGAAAGAAAATAAGAGACAAATGCTGTGCTAGTGTGCTTCTTGAAGACCTAAAGCTATCACAACAATATACAAAAGACAGAAAACAAAAGTCACTTTGTGTTACAAACATTAACCCACATCAGGTTCAGGCAGTTATTTTCCAGTGGACACTATGAATTTCTCTTTTGGGAATAGGTGTGCTGAGGGTAGGCACGTGCAAATGGATTGCACCATCTAGAGATGTTTCAGCCTCCATGTCTGAACACCAGATAGGCATGGGAAATCATGGTAACCAAGAGCCTGTCAGAACCAAGGAGCTGCCTGTGGCAGAAGGCTCAACATGGTTCAGTATGTCACCTATACCTTTTGTACAAGCCAGCACCTATCAAGATCTCTTACAGAGATTAACAGAAACCCCACAGGCAGAGAGGCCACCCTAAGAAAGACATATAGATGGTTTATTGAAAATTAGTATGAATTAACAAACCTAGATGCATAGTGTACCCCATCTGGCTGCTATATCCAGTAGTACTCTTCTGACAGAACCATGTATACCAGTGATGGGATATTTAAATACATTGTTGACATAAACTAATAATTTATTTTCCTACTCCATTAATTGCCAAATACCATCAACCACGGGTACTTTCTCAGAGCAGATAGTAATGAACTTTCGGTGATCCTTCCCACTCTTTGAAAAAGAAAACACATAATACTTGAGTGTTTTAGAAATTTGGAAAAGGAGCAAGGTGTGGTACCACATGTCTTTAATCCCCACAGTCAGGACACAGAAGCAGGATGATCTCTATTAGCTCAAGGCCAGCCTGCTCTACAGGCCAGCTGGGACTAAAAGGGAGACCCCTTTTAAACAAATAAAAAGAAATTTGGAAAAGCACAGCAAAGTATACTAAAGTGTTAAGCTAAGTACTTTGAAGGAAGTAAGTCTGGGAGAGTGGGAAAGGACAGGTCAAGGTGACATGTTTGTGTGGTAAAACCAGTGGCATACATGGTTATCATAAGCACCCCAACACCACACAGGGAACCTCCAATGTTGTCAGCTGGATTTTGTAGTGCTATAAGGAAAGAATTATCAATGAGAATTCTGCTCAGTTATGAATTATTTGTGATATCCCAAAAATAGTTTCATGACTGTTATAGAAACAACTACTTTCTTTCTGGTAGCATTTAATACCGTTTCTACTGAAGGAAAATTGTGCTGAATTTTTTAATGGAAATTAAGATGTTTATCTGTAGGGTGAAGCAGATCAGAGGACACGGAATGGAGGACACTGGTATTGTTTAATGAATGTGATGCACATGTCAAATTGCTTTTTGCATATTGGCATTTGTAGCCATGGATTACCCTTGCTATCAGTTTCAGTGATGCAGGGATTTTTTTCCCCAGTTGCTGTGGTCATTGTACAAAATTGTAATGCACTGGGCTGCTGCAAAGACATGGCACTTGAATACTGGACCATTGTTACCCATAAATTGATGAAAGTAGATATTGAGATTAGCCCCGCAGTACTTGGAAAACTTAGAAGAGAGGGTGTAAAGAGAGTAAGAGTGGAGAATGGGATGGAGTATTATATGAGTCTTCTCACAATTGAAGCATTCCTCCTTAGAGGACATATGAGGCTCAGAACACATCAAATAAACTGGTGAGAATGACAGAGATTTTATGATTTATTTAGATATCAGTTGTGATAGAAGAAAGGATAAGGGCACTCCTTGTCTAATTTGATTGAAGTATATAATTGCCCAAAGCAGGGAGAATTATGAAGGACATTGACCCAGGGTGAAATAGGGGCGAATTCGGAGCTGGAGAGATAGCCTAGAGGTTAAGAGCACCGACTGCTCTGGCAGAGCACCCGGGTTCCATCCCCACCACCCACATGGCGGCTGAGACCCGTCTGTTAACTCCAATTCCAGGAGAACTCCAGTTCCAGGGGAATCCGAGACCCTCTTCTGACCTCCGAGGCATTGCAGGACACGGGTGCACAAACCTACATGCAGTCAGTACATTCATTTTTTTTTTTTAATTTTCATATGTGTATGAATGTATTGTCTGCTTGTACTTTGGTGCACCCGCGTCATGCAATGCCTCGGAGGTCAGAAGAGGATGCCGGATTCCCCTGGAACTGGAGTTCTCCTGGAATTGGAGTTACAGACGGTTCTTAGCCGCCATGTGGGTGCTGGGAATCGAACCCGGGTCCTCTGCAAGAGCGTCGGTGCTCTTAACCGCTAGGCTATCTCTCCAGCCCCCTGAGAACCATCATTAACTCCAGTTCCAGGGGAATCCAACGCCCGCCTCTGATCTCTGGGGCATTGCACAACACAGGTCCACAAACCTACGTGCAGAAAGTACATTCATACACACACACACACACACACACACACAAAAAAAAAAAAGAAAAATAGGCAGGAAGTCAAAAAGTAACTGTGACACGGGGCAGGAGAACACAGGAGGTAGAGGGCTCAGGGCCTGACTGAGCCAAGAAATGTAAGAGAAAATCCAAAAGAGCTAAGTATATCAGAGGTGGATGAGGGTTATATTTAAGGAGAAGTTGAGAATCACTGAGAGATAAAGGTGGAGCATTTGCTGGTGTTGGATATAAAGACTTGAGGAATGACCTAAGGTCCTAGAATTATGGAATAGGAGTGGAGTTTGCAGATAAGTCGAAATTGAACTTCGTGAAAGTAAGCTGTTGACCTGTATGTTGAAATATCCTGAGGTATAGCAGATTTTCCCCAAAGGTAATCACACACTTTCACAGTGAAGTCCTCAGATCCACTCACCAAGGTATCTTGTTCATCATTGTATTTTATGAATTTCGATTTTATGAAATCGAAAAAATTCAATTAAAAGTAGTGACGCAGATTCTATTATTCACTCCTTGATATTCAGATGAACCAATTCTGCACAAATGTGTAGTCCTCATTCATATTTCCTGGTGTTTATTGCAACATGAGCTTAGATATCTCTACCTGCCATCACATGCTGTTGAAGGGTCTATCATCTTCTCCATTTTCTGTCACAACTTCTCTACAGAAATTACACTTCTTTCAACATCGATTTATCTCAGGCTGAAATTTAGATCAAGGAAATCAAAAGAGGCTCAGGAGGCAGAAACAGTTTTCTCCAGAGACAAATGTTTGGATAAATTATGTAATCTCAAGGAGTCAATTGTACATAGAAGTAGACAAATGGACACAGTGCATTATATATATATCTCAGATATTGGCATATGTGTATATGTAATAATTGTACTCAAAGAAGACAGGAATTTGATAAGTGGGGTTTAATGAAGGAGGTTGGAGCTTTCTAGTACAGTAATCATGCATGAATTTCTGAAAAAAAATGAGAAAAATAAAATCTCTTTTTTTAAAAACTCAATTTGTCTTTGTTTCTATGTGGAGACAGAACTACATGTGGCCATGCTTACCAGTAATACAAGAAGTAAGATGACAGGTCCCTAGATATTGGTTTGTAGCTCTGCACATTAACTTTTCTAGACACCTAAACTTTCCTTTTATCTGTTAAAACAACATCCTTCTTTAAGGGCATCAGAAGATATCAAAGAATCAGTTCCATGTTATACTTAGTATAAAAAGAACATCAACAACTCATTTTAGGTTGAAATCTCTAAGGAGACTTAATTATTGTGGAATCTCTTTTCATCACTCCATGCAGCACAACATGGATGCACATAGAGAATAGAACGGGATACTCTGAAGTCTGTTCATTCATAAATGGTTAAAAAATGCAGTATATGCAGTATATCCTACCACTTGGGAGACAGAGGCACGCGGATCTCTGTGAGTTCGAGGCCAGCCTGGTCTACAGAGTGAGTTCCAGGACAGCGAGAGCTACAGGAATACCCTGTCTCAAAAAAGAAAAAAAAAAAAAAAAAAGAAAAAGAAAATGCCGTATATACATCAATTGAATACATTTAGAAGAATGAAATACAGTCATTTGCTCTGATGCATATTAATATGCATTAGGGCATAGTCTCAAGTGAGATAGTAGACACAAATACAATTATTGAATAGCGCTGATATGGAGAAGAAAATTGAGAGAGGATGAAGAGAAGTGGTTAAAACCTGAAATACTTAAAGCGGTGGGGAGAATTTCTCAGATTCTAAGGCCAAATATTGAAATGCATAAACTGCTGAGCAATGTAAGTGTAATATGATTGAACATTATATATAATTTTTTATTCTGTTACTTATAATTTTTATCCTATCATCACAAGGCTGATGTTCAATGTGGTGTTTTTTCACACCTCTATCCATTTATCTCCTAAAAATTCTTTCATTTGTCTGAGGTCCTCTGTGCCAAATTCCACAATTTAGAAAAAAAAATTTTGTTTCTCATTCAGTAGTAAGCTTCTTCAGGTAATTTACAAAATGAAGCACTTGAATCATCATATTTAATGTAGGATTTATCCTTGACTCATGGATACTTTTCTCCCCTCCTTGTGGAATGTTCTCATATTCAATTGACAAATATTAGCTATTACAATGTGGATGTTGAAGCATTGTCTTATCCATCACTGTTTGGGGCAGATTTCTAAATTATGTATAATTTCCACGTTTGTCTTCTATTCTTCATCTTTATTGTATAGCATTGTTTTGGTTCTGTTTAGATTGAATGAAGATTAATTTGGGACATTTTAGGGAAATATCATAAGGCCTATCGAAACGAGAACACTAGAAATTGCAGCCCTGGGGACAAAACTTGTAAAAAAAAGTTTAAAACTTAAATGTAAATGCTATTGACAGACATGAATATAGTATTCAATACCATACATTATCATGCAGTGAAACTAATCTCAGGTATACCTTTGTGATTACTTAGAATCCAGACTCTTTGAGGTCAATGCTCTCTCTCTGAAAAACCATGGTAAGTGCCATCAAGTATAGTTCAGAAAGACAAACTAACTTGGATTAATTTCCCATTTAGGCTCTTGGTACTTATATTCTAATTAATATGGTCATAGAGAAGGCTTTTACAGGATAGGGTTTCATAAACTCATCCGTATTTTAGTAAGAATAAGTTACAATACTGAGTTATACAAGCATGACTGATAAACCCAAATGCTATTGGATTCCTTTGAAGTAATAGATGAGGTTCACCAAACTGTCTAGAGCAGGGTCATCCCTGTTTGAAAGATAGGCAGGACTGGTTTCCTGCTGAGTACAAAAGCAGTAAAAGGAAAACAGTGATGCTAAGGAATTTGTTTTTAAAAATTCAACAGATGCGCTTTTAGAGCACTTTAAGGTACCTAGACCAATATTTCTTTCCTTATAATGAATCACATTTTTTCATCCAATTCTCCTTTCTGAACATTCTGTTCCTGTTGCCACTGTTTCCTCTTATACTTCCAGCAGGCATGCTAATAATTAATTAGCATTATGGTTGATTGTTACATTAGTGATGTGGTTTGTCTTCCATTGCTGTGACAAAACACTCTGACTGACATCAGCTTGGGGAGGAAAGGATTTATTCAGCTTACATTTCCTGGGTCACAGTTCATCACTTAGGGAGCCCAAGGCAGGAACTCAGGGCAGGAACCTGGAGGCAGGAGCTGAAGCACAGGCCATGGAGGAATGCTGTTCACTGGCTTGCTCTCCTGGCTTATGCCCAGCCCACCTTATACAGTACACAACAACCTGCCCAGGGTGGCACCACTCTCATGGTCTGGGCCCTCCAATGCTGCTCGACCATCAAGACAATACTCCACAGATGTGGCCACAGGCCAATCCAATGGTGCCAATTCCCCAATTGAGGCTCCCTCAACCCAGGTGTGTCAAGTTCACACTAAAGCTATCCAGCACAGTCAGGTTTCATATCATCTCAAATGTCTTTGTTCTTCCTTTACTTTAAAGGTCTCCAACAGTAACATTGTGTAGAGGTTTTTGTTTATTTGTTTTCTTTTCTCTTTTTGAGACAGCTCTGGCTGTCCTAGAACATACACTGTAGACCAGGCTGTCCTCAAAGAGATCCTCCTGCCTCTGCCTCCTGAGTTCAGGGATTAAAGGCATGTACCCCTACCCAGCTGAATTTTTTTTTTAAGTAAGATTCTTTCCTAGAATATTTGCTTCAAATGATTTTTATCATTCACTGACTTTCCTCCTTTAAAGGAACATGATTTTCCCCAGTAAATGGTATCACTGATCCCAGCTCCATAAGTAGCAGAAGTCCTCCCATGTTCCTCTCCCTATCTCCTTATACTTGAGTCATTCCAAGTTGTTTTGTTTCCTGTATAAAGTTATTGTGGCCTCCTCTCTGTTCCAGGTTCCTTTTGTACCTAGTTCTGTTGTTCTTAATGAACAACTTTGTTGTTGTTTCCCCTGTTTGGTAAGATATGCTTTATTTAATTTTCTTTTTCCTTTTTTATTTGTTATTTAATTTTCCAAGAACAATTCAGAGATGATATATGAATTAAAAATAATCAAAATCAATTTTAACAAAATAGAGAAAAAGGGATCATAACTTGGCACAGTTTTACTGTACTGACACATAAATAAGTGGTCAGCAGCTTACACTTCAAATGATTAGATACGAGCTTAAAAGAAAGTAAGTAGAGGCTGTTGTGGATTTAAAGAAGCATTGGGGACATAAAAAAGTAGAATCAAGAGAGTGGACATTTGAGTAAAAACCAATCGTAACAACAGCTATTTTAATATGTTAACAGTTTCAGTATATGCTGAGGAAGAAATAAGCTTCATTGAAATAAAAATACTAACAAGAGAAATTACAGACAATCGAAGCAGAAAAAGTTGAGATATATTGTTGCAGACGAGCTGTAGGTCATATAGGAATGTTTAGTGAGATGTTCAAAATTCATATAGGGCATAAAATAATTTCTTATTGTGAGGAACTGTCCAGCATCCCACAGGATGTTTGCATACTTGGCTCTCACATGCTAAATGCCAGTGGCACTCTTCCCCACCCATATTTATGACAAGCACAGACCCTACCAGGTCTGTTGTTGTTTTCCCCTGTTTGGTAAGATATGCTTTATTAATTTTCAAAGAAAAATTCAGAGATGATATATCAATTAAAAATAATGAAAATTATTTTTAGAGAGTAGATTTCTTGGACTTGAGGTCAGGGATTTTCGAAGACCACCTAAAGCACAAGTAGGAGCTTGGTGCTTCAGCCAGGTGGATAGTTTGGTTTGATTCAATAGTCTTTGGCTTGATTGGCTTGTGTGGCTGTGGGGGTGGTGTTGTCATCCTAGCTGGTATAAAAGGTGGCCCTGTGAGACTTGAGATCAGGGATTTCCCAAGACCACCTGAAGCACAGGTACCAGGGCATGGGCTAAACAGGAATTCTCCCCCATCCCACCCCCCCCGCCAACTGGGAATGCTGAAAGACTGTCCAAGTGGATTCTTTGGAGAAACTTCAGAACAGAAATGGAAGAGTGAGTCAGACTTCCAATAGAAAGCCTAAAACTTAGACAAGTCAACACTCCATAAGCAAGGAGAAAAGAAGAAAAACAAATCAAACAATGAAGGCATCTGAAGGAGGCAAGCAAAGCAAGCCTTCAACACAGTGAAGAGGAATTTGGGATGCACATTGGAATACAGGCAAAGAGAAACCCACATGCCAGGGACACTAAGAAAACAATATGGGAAAGGGACAGGATAATTCCACACCAAGCTGTACCAACCCTGTGGAAGATTCCTACAGTGGTATCCCCCTGGGGATGCCCAAGGACACAGGTATTAGAAGTACAATTATGGACATACTCAAAGAAATAAAAAACTATAAAGAGCAAGTCAGAGAACTTAGGAGAGAGAATTAAAAACTCAAGAAGAACCTAGAGAGAGAGAATGACAAACTTCACAAGGAAGTGGAAACACTGAAATGATCCCATGTTTAAAAAGATAAGGAAACCAACCAGTGAAGCAAAGAGCTACAGGAAGAAATTGAGAAGCTCCTAAAAGAAGTGGAAATACTAAAGAAATCAGAAGACAAAATGAAAAAGGAAATCAAACACTCATCCAATCAAGAGGAAAGGAATGGAAAAAGCTTCAGAATCAGAATGGAAGAAGCCTAGCAAAGAATATCAGACCTGGAAAATAACACAGAACAAGTAAAAACCTCAAGGAAAGATTATCAAAAAGTTTAAAAATACATAAAAGTGGAACGACCAGGACCTGTGGGACACTATGAAAAGATCAAACCTCTGCATCATAGGAATAGGGGAAGGAGAAGAATCCCAAGAGAATGGTATTGATCAGATCTTCAACACAATAATAGATGAAAATTTCTCCAAACTAAAAAAAGACAAGCCAATACAAATACAAGAAGCACGTAGAATTCTAAACAGACAAGATCAGGAAAGAAATTCTCCACGCCACATCACAGTTAAAATGCTAGATGCCCAAAACAAAGACAAAATTCTGAAAGCCACAAGAGAAAAACAAGTTACATATGAGGGGAAACCTATCAGAATTACAACTGACTTCTCAGTGGAAACTATGAAAACAGAAGAGCCTGGAGCAAAGCATTCGTAGTGTTAAAGGACTATAGATCGGAACCCAGGTTACTATACCCAGAAAAAATGTCTATTATACTTGAAGGAGATTGAAAAATCTTCCATGACATAAGATGAGAGAATACATGTCCAGAAAACCAACCCTTCAGAGAATACTTGAATCAATTCAAAGGACAGAAGAAAGGAGCAACTATCCCCATCCAACTGGAAAGAGAAATTAATAAAAGTATAACTGCAGAATCAGAAACCTAGACCAAGAATGCAAATGGATAATAAGGTGAAAGGAAGCAACACACATCTTTCAGTTATAACCTTAAATATTAATGGACTAAACACCCCAATCAAAAGACATAGACTGGGAGATTGGATTAGGAAACAGAACCCATCTGTATGCTCTCTACAAGAAACGCATCTTACCTTCAAGGATAGGCACCACCTTAAAGTGAAAGGATGGAAAAAATATTCCAAGAAAATGGTACCAAAAAGAAAGCAGGTGTTGGTATTTTAATATCAGACAAAATAGACTACAAAGTAAAAGAAATCAGAAGAGAGCAAGAAGGCCATTACATTTTTATCAAAGGAACAATTCATGAAGATTTCACAATTATGAATATATATGCACCAAACTCTGGTGCACCAAACTTTATAAAGACAATTCTCCAGGACCACAAGGCACAGATTAACCCCAGTACACTCATAGTAGGGGACTTCATTATCCGACTGAGCCCTTTGGATAGGTCAACCTGAGAAAGAATAAACAGAGAGGCATCTGAACTGAATGATATGATGCACCAAATGGAACTCAGACATCTATTGAATATTCCACCTTAATACCAGAGAATACACTTTCTACTCAGCACTCCACATAACATTCTCCAAAATCGACCACATACTGGGACACAGAAGAAACCTCCACAAATACAAGAAGATTGAAATAATTTCATGCTTTCTCTCAGACCACAACACAATAATGCTCACTATCAACACCACAACAAGTCCTACTATCTGCAAGAACACACCTGAATAATGAATGGGTCAAGGAACTGTTAAAGAAAAAAAAGCATTCCTGGAACTGAGTGCCAATGATAATACAACAAAACAAAACCTATGGGATACTTTAAAAGCAGTCCTAAGAGGTAAGTTTATAGCACTGGGTGCCTACATAAGAAAAACAGAAATAGCACAAGTGAACGATCTAACATTGCAGCTAAAAACACTTGAGAGACAACAAATGAACCCTAAACACAATATACAGGAAGAAATAACAAAAATCAGGGCAGAAATCAATGAAATATAAACAAAACAATATACAAAAAATGAATGATTCCAGTAGTTGGTTCTTTGAAAAAATAAACAAGATGGACAGACCTCTAGCCCAGTTAACTGAAAGAAAGAAGATACAACTCCAAATCAATACAATGTGTGAAGAAAAGAGAACTATCACAACAGGCAATGAAAAGATCCAGAAAATAATATGGGAATACTTCAAAACTTTACTAAGTTTGGAAAACCTAGAAGAAATGGATGAATATCTGAAATCCTGGGAATCGCCAAAGCTCAACCAAGAAGAGATCAACAGCTTAAACAGACCCCAAATTTAAGAAGAAATTGAAGATATAATAAGAAACTTCCCAACTGTAAAAGCCCAGGCCCAAACAGTTTCATGTAAGAATTCTATAAAACATTTCAAAAAGACTTACAACCATTATTACTCAAATTGTTTAGAAGGATACGAGCAGAGGGAATTCTTTCAAATTCCTTCTATGAAGCCAGCATCACTCTATTACCAAAAACAGGCAAGGATACAACCAAAAAGAAGAACTACAGACCCATCTCATTAATGAACACAGATGCCAAAATTCTAAACAGAATACTGGCAAATTGCATACAGACCCACATCAAGAATGTCATCCATCATGACCAAGTTGGAATCATACCAGAGATGCAGGGATGGTTCAACATATGAAAATCAATAAATATCAAGCATATAAAGTGACTGAAAGACAAAAACCACACTATCATCTCAATTGACATGGAAAAAGCCTTTGACAAAATCAAGCATCCCTTCATGCTTAAAGTCCTAGAGGGAATTGGTTTGGAGGGATCATTCCTCAATACAGTCAAAGCCATATACAGGAAACCCACAGCCTATCATCCTAAATGGGGAAATGACAGAAACTTTACCTTTAAAGGTAGGAACTCGACAAGACTTCCTCCTGTCAGCACTCCTCGTCAATATAGTGCTTGAAACACTTGCTAGGGCAATAAGGCAAGAAAAGGAAATTGAAGAAGTACTAATTGGAAAAGAAGTTAAGCTATCCCTTTTTGCTGATAATATGATTGTTTACTTAAGTGATGCTAAAAAATCCACCAGAAAACTCCTAGAAATGACTAAGAGATGGAGTAAATTGGAAGGATACAAAATTAACCTAGAAAAATCAGTAGCCTTTTTTACATCACCACCAAGCAACTGAAGAAGGAATTCAAGGAGAGCTTCCCACTCACGATAGCCTCAAAAACAATAAAATACCTAGGAACAAACCTAACCAAAGACAACAATGATCTCCTTTACAAAATTTTTAAACCCCTGAAGAAGGAAATTGAAGAAGACATCAGAAGATGGAAAGACCTCCCATGCACATGGATTGGGAAAATTAATACCCTAAAAATGTCCATTCTACCAAAACTCTTGTATACATTTAATGCAATTCCAATTAAAATCCCCAAAATTTTCTTCACAGGCTTGGAGAAAAAAGTCCTTAATTTCATTTGGAAAAACAAAAGACTCCAATTAGCCAAAACAACCCTAAGTGAAAAAGGTAATACGGGTGGGGGGGTGTCTCTATACCAGACTTTGAACTATATTACAGGGCTATAATCATAAAAACAGTTGGGTAGTGGCACAAAAACAGACCTGTTGACCAATGGAACAAAACTGAATATCCAAACTTGAGCCCATACATTTTCAGCCACCTCATATTTGACAAGGGGGCCAAGAAGACACAATGGAGGAAAGACAGCATCTTCAGCAAATGGTGTTGGCAAAACTGGATCACCACTTGTAGAAGAATGAAACTAAACCCCGACTTCTCACCCTGTACAAAAGAGAACTCCAGATGGATTAAAGACCTCAATGTGAAACCCAAACTCTGCAGGCCATGGAAGAAAAATTTGGCAGCAGACTACAAGACATAGGCATAGGAAAAGACTTCCTAAATCAGACAGCATCTGGGCAAGAATTCAAGTTGACAATTGACAAATGAGACCTCACTGAACTCAAAAGCTTCTGTACATCAAAAGAAATAATCAAGGAAGAGAAGAGAAAACCCTCAGAGTGGGAGGAAACCTTCATCACAGATACATGTGAGAAGCCTTGATTTCCAGAATATATATAATCTACTGAAAAAACAAAGAAGAAAGAAAACAAATGACCCACTCAATAGATGGAGCAAAGAGATGAACAGAGACTTCACAAGTGAGGAATTAGAGATATCTGAGAAACATATTAAGAAGTGTTCAATGTTGCTAATAGTTAAGGAAATGCAAATTAAAACCGCTTTAAGATATCATTTTACTCCAATAGGACTGGCTAGGATCAAGAAAACAAATGATACCAAGTGCTGGATGAGTGTTCCCCTTTCCCCACAACACCTCCAGCACTTAATTATTAGCAGCAACCAGATAGAAGGGGAAAGACAGGCACCCAGTCTGCCCCACCTAGCAGCCTCCCATGTCCTGGAGACACTCAGATAGTCGGTGAGTCATTCACAGTCCAATCTCGTTTATGGCAAGTCTTGCATCATTTTATAAAGGCAGAAACTGGCGTGAAGCAAACATCCAATTGTAGGAAAGGTCAGCTCAAGCATGCATGGTGTAGGGGAGGTTGTGGGATTGCTCATTGGCCAAGGTGCCCTAATCATGCATGGTCCATGAACACAGAAGTGCTCCGGTCCAATTGGTTTCTTTCACAAACAAGTGCTTCTCCTCCTCCCTTGCTTTGTCCTGGCACCATCTTTAGGGTGTTGTTGCCTGTCATGCCCCTTAATCTCCCTCTGTTTATTCCTTGGCCAGGTGAAACCCTTCATCTGGAGGTCAGCTCTTACAGCAACTGTGAAAGCCCGCTCTTGGGCTAGTCAGTGCTGTGCAGTTAGAGCTAAGGTGGCTACCCAGGATATGGGAGCTGACTCAGCTCAAGGCCAGCAATGGGTTGCTCAGACCCAGGTGTCTGACCAGTTTGGGATCTGGTCATATTGAAGGTGGAGGGTCATAAGTTGGACCTTTTCTACCTGACCTTTAACAAAGGCTACAAGATTAATGATGCACGGTCCAAAGGTGGGGAGGAACAGGAGAGTAACGAGAGGTCCCATGAGTGTAGAAACTAGGGTTGTCAACCAAGGGGACTGTTGGTACCAGGATTCAAACCAAAGCTGATTCTGTATCAGATCCCTCTCCCTCTTTGCCAGTCTTTTCCTAAATTTTAGCTGTAGAGTCTTGTACTACTCCTGTGTGATCAGCATAGAAGCAGCATTCTTCCCCCAAGGTGACACAGAGCCCCCCTTATTGTAGGAACAGTAGATCCAGTCCTCTCCTGTTTTGCAAAACTACTTCAGAGAGTGATCTAAGAGACTTCTCTAAAAGGGAGATAGATTTTTCTATCTCCTTTAAGTCTTTATCAATGGTGTCATGCAAGGCAGTAAATCTAGCTTGTTGAAAGCTAATCTCAAGAGGGTTACAAAGGCCAGGCGAGTTGTACATACATTTGCCAGATTGTCCCCTCTTGACCTTAATTGGGCCCTTTGGGGACTTTTGGTTTATCCAGTAGCAAGTCCTAGTATCTTTATATCCCCAAGCTTAACATTAAAAGTCCTGTCCATCTCCACAAGCCCCTGCAAGCTTTCTCAATGTGGGGGCACAGCACACATAGAAACATATCCCCTGCAGTTTATGGAGTTTTGGGTCCCACAGTCGGGGATCTCCATCTGGCCCTCATGCCAGGGATCTTGTCAAAACATGGTGCAGAGATCAACCTTCAGATTAGGCCATCAGGTCCCATGCAGATGAGATCCCCTGACCTGTGACACCACCTGGAGGGAGCTGGGAGTGATAATCTGCCAGGCGATCTTCCAAGCACATGTGGGTTGGATGCTGCCAAGGTGATCATCGTCCAGCAGGAGAGCCAGTGTAGGATTGTCATGGTCATTTCTCCCAGTGTCTCTAGGGGGTAGGGGAGAAGAGAGGGAGAGAGAGGATACTGGTCTCATGGATAGCCTTATCCATGGACTGGCGGTGAATCAGATCAATTTCCATCCGCCTGACAATTTGTTCTTTTAGTTTGTGGGCTGACCTGGTTCTTGGGAGTTGTTCTGTTTCTTTTTTCCTTTGCCTCTCTTTTGTGTATTAGTAAGGAGGCGTTGCCTTTTATGAGTTAGCCACCATATCTGTCTCCTTTGATGGCTGGTCATTTTCTTTGACCCCATCACTCTCTTCCCCCTGAGGGAGAAATTTAAGATTTCTCGCAGGGATCCAAATGGGATTAGGACCAGTCTGGGGGAAAACACATCCAAAGCCCCTGCCAAAATTTAGGAGTGGGTCAGGCCCCTTCAATTGCCCTGTGAGTGGTTCTTTCAACCTCACCTGGACCAAGGGTTGGGGTGTTCATATGCCCCCATGTTTACAGAATCTATTTTCAGATTCGCCCTTTTGCAAATTAAAAATATTTAGAGTCACTAGGGCTTGCCACAGTTGTACATGTGGGCTCTCTGATCCCCATTTTTGTTTTTGTAATTGACCCTTTAGGTCCTGGTGAGTTCTTTCCACAATGGCTTGTCCCTGTGGGTTATAGGGAATACCAGTGGAGTGAACGATGTTCCATGTCTCAAAAAATGTAGCCAGAGTTGAGCTAGCAAAACAGGGGCCATTATCTGTTTTTATCTTTGAGGGGAGTCCCAGTATAGCAAATGTTTGGCGATAATAGGTACTTGGCATGCTTATCTTTTTCTTCAGTATGGGCAGTGGCCCAGCACACATGGGAATAGGTGTAAACTGAGACAAAGACATACTTAAGTCTGCCAAAAGTTGAGAAATGGATGACATCAATCTGCCAGAGATCATTGGTTTTTAAGCCCCGGGGGTTAACCCCTGCTTGTTGTAGAGGCAGGACTTGTAGAAATGGTCGACAGAACTTACATGTTCGTGTGATCTTTTATAGGTCCCATACTGGCACCTCAGGGAAGTGAGCCCTGAGCCCCCTCCAATTATTGTGAGTGAGGCTCTGGAACCGTTATGCCTGCTGGAGGGTGGCGACTTGCATTGTGCCTGATGCAATTTGGTCAGCTAGTGCATTGCCCTGAGTCAATGCACCTGGGAGGGTTTGGTGTCCCCTCAGATGGTGGAGGGAGAGGGGATCACAACACTCCATGAGCAGTGAATGAACCTGGATTATTAAAGGGGTAATAGGGTTATTGTCCAGGGGGATGTAGGAGCGGGCAAGGCCAGGCAGTAGATTCACAGCATAGAATCAGAGAAAAGATGCATAGGGCCAGGGACCTTTTGGAGGGCCAGAGAGATTGCCATAAGTTCTTTAAATTGAGCAGAGCCCTGACATGGATGTAGAAATTGTTCTGGGGTGGCCAAGCCTGGGTGGTAAATGACGACTGCAGCCCCCAGTTGTCCTCCATCTGTAAATATGTTGGGGGCATTGGGTATTGGATCCTTGAGGAAAAGACGCGGCACCCACCACTTGAGGCATGGGAAAGCCAAGACCCACTGGTGGGGACCAAAATCTAAATCCAGCTGTCCTTGAAATCCCTCCATGGCCATGGCCAGGTGAGGATAGTTGATTTCTGTCCAAATGAAGTCTTTTAGTCCATGGGGTGATAATCTTATTGGGATCCTTGCCAAAATGGCAAAGAGCTGACTCTGTACCCTTTTGCACCATGTCTTCCAGTTGAGCCAATGGGGTATAGTCCCAGGGTGCTTCCACAAGGGCTGGGTGGAACCAAAGAATGGGCTGCCCATCCTGCACCAAGGCAGCCAAGACTAGTTTGTCCCTGGGTAGGATCCAGAGTTCTAAGGGTGCTTTGGGCTTGTATCTGGCTAGAGAAGATTGGTCAATAGCCTTTTGCACCTGGTGCAAAACCTGGAAGTGTGATGGGCCCAAGTGGATCTGATCAGTTGGATCCTGTCCCAGAAGGAGGGCAAAGAGTGAGGCAAGGGACTCAGTGCTGACAGGAAGCCATGGCTGAAGCCAATTAATTTCCCCAATACCTTTTGTAATTCCGCTACAGATAGTTGGGGACAGCCAATTGGGGCTTGAGTGGGGAGGCACATTCTAGAGTGAGTTGGACCCCCAGTATTTTAAATGGGAGAACATCCTGGACCTTGTGCAGTGAAATGGAGAGGCCTCCGCTGTCTAGACAGCAACGTCAGTGCCCAGAGCCGATTCAGCTTTTCCTCCAAGGAGGCCCCCAGGATGTCATCCATGTAAATATATATTGTCACTTCTGGGTCAGTCCAGACAGGGGAGAGTAAAGTTTTTAGATATTGTTGACAAAATGCTGGACTATTGGCCATTCCCTGGGGTAAAACTGACCACTCATACCGGGCATCCAATTAGGAGAAATTTGTAGAGGGAACAGAGAAGGCAAACTTCTCACCATCTGAGGGGTGGAGGGGGATGGAGAAAAAACAATCCTTCAGGTCTACCACCTTAAGATGCAGCTCCACAGGGATGACTGGCACCCAGGGAAGCCTGCGCTGGTGGGGTCCCACTGGTTACATTTAAGCATTAACCCTCCACAAGTTTTAGAGCATTCTCCATGCCCCAGAGGCTTTTTTGATAACGGGGGAATTTCCTGGGGAGTTGGAGGACAGCATATGGCCCAGCCAGAGTTGGTCTTCTACCAGATTTTCAAGTGCCTTGACCTTATGATTTGGGAGGGGCCACTGCTCCACCCAGACCAGAGGCCTGGGGGTCCATTGTATGGCAGGCACAGAAGGAGCAGTAGCCTTTAGAATTGGGGGTGCATCTGGGGGGGTTTCATCCCCCCAATAATTCCTGAGTGGGCTGCAATGATCAGCAGGCTGGGACTATTCTACTGCCTCCAAATCCAAAACCTCATTATAGAAATCCTGATAGGGTGGGAGAGATAGCCTAGTGCTTAAGAGCACAGACTGTTCTTGCAGAGGACCCAGGTTTGATCCCCAGCACCCACATGGTGGCTGAGAACCATCTTTAACTCCAGTTCCAAAGGAATCCAGCACCCTCTTCTGACCTCTGCGGCATTGCACAACACGGGTGCACAAACCTACATGCAGACAGTACATTCATACACAAGAATAAATTTAAAAAAATAATAAAATAAAAAGAAATCCTGATGGTCCGTGGTGAGAATTGCCTGTGCATCCCCCAGAATGCCCTGGCCCAAAAGATTCGTGGCCAGCCCTTGCACCACGAGAGGGCGCACCTCCCCATGGGCCCCATCAGCATCTTGCCAATGGAGCCAGTCCCTAGTCTTTTGGGACTTTGTATTTCTGCCCACCCCAGAGACTTCCAGCCACTGTACCAAGGCCCATGAGTGGCGGACTTCCTCTTCTGAGAACTGTCCGATCCACCCTGGTGTCAATCAAGCAGCAGAAGCACTTACCCTGAATCATGATGTCCATCTTGGGCCACATGCCTGACACTATAGGCACCGTCGTGTGCCGAGACCCTACCAGGTGGGGGTCCAGGCAAGTGGCACCTTCCGTCCCCTTTTGGTGATGGGGCTGGGGACTGCCCCTGATCTAGTTTAACAGGTTTCCTTGTAGGTCAAATTTTGAATGACAGTCCTTTTGCCAGTGGTATCCCCTTTTACACTGGGGACAGGGTGTTCGGGGAGGGGCTACAGTGTTGCCTCCTCCTCACCCCCCCCATCCCTTCCACTGCTCCCGCTGCTGAGGGCATTCTCTGTTGAAGTGGCCTATTTTGCCACACCAGAAGCATATGCCCTTTCCCACTCCCGGGGCGTCAGCCCATGCCTGAGCAACCTGAAGAGCAGCCATGGCAGCAGCCAGGGCCTGTGTTCTATGAGCCTGGGTGCCAATATCTTTGCATGCGATGACCCAGGTCTGTAGGGTCCATTCCCTCATTCCTGCACATCCCATTCAGCCCCTCCCAAACCAATACCTTAAGTGATCCCTAAATTCCCCTGGAGGGAGTTTTCATCTAAGGCTGGAGTCCACCAGATGGATGAATTCGGGCAAGGGCTCCTGGGGGCCCTGCATCATTCCTGACAGTGGGGATTCAATGGGCCCCTCCTGTAGCCCTCACCAAGCTTCCCTCCATGCCGCTCTGACTTGATCCTGATAGGGGGCAGACAAGGCAGCCTGTTGAACCCCGGTGGCATATTGGTCATTGCTACCAAAGAGCATTCCCAGAGTGATGTCCATCTGATGCTCGGCTGCCTGGTTCCTCTCTACATGCATGAGGCACTCCTCCTTGAAGAGGGCAGTCCATTTAATATAGGCAGGTGGCTCGAGGACTGCCTTGGCCAGATCTATCCAATCTTTAGTAACTAGGTTTCTATGCACCAATCCGTCCAAGACTGTCTCTAGCCAAGGAGAATTACGGCCATCCACTATCGCCTTTCTCAGTTCTTTCAGTTCCCCAGCATCCCAGGGGTACCAGGCCATCAGCTGATTGCCTCTGGGATTTACATTGACTGGAAATCCCTGTGTAGGGTGCGCCCCCAGTGGCTCAACCCAATCCAAGTCCCTATATGGCGGGGGCCCCAACCTGGCCTCCCAGAGGAGGTTGGAGTAGAGATCGGTGCCTTCAGGATACACTTGCAGGTTCCCCTGACATGCAGGGGCACTCAGGGCTGTTGGGAGGGGGTGAGAAGGCCCCTGGCAGAAATTGGAGACAGGTGCTGGCCAGGAAAGGGGAGGCTGTTGGTCCTCAAGGAACTTTTCCCAATTATCAAAATCGGGGAAAGATTCTGCCAGGCGGCCCCCATCCACTGATAATCAGGCTTTAAGGGTGGCCACGGTAGGGTAAAACCCCAGTGGGAGGTCAATCCCCAGATGAGTCTCCCTCTGGTGTGCCAGGCCCTCAACTCTTACCCATGTGTCTCACTTCCCTCCTCCCTCCCCAGTTTAAATGCTCTGTTTTCCCCTTTCTCTTATGATCTCCCCTCTCTTGATTTCCATCTTCCCCTTCATCTTCATGGTTCCTTGTTTGTCCTTACTTCCTCCCTTCCTAGTTGAATACCCCAATTTCCCCACTTCCTCATTTGGTATCATCTGGTCCCTATTAGCTCCTTTTCAGGCTCTTTCTTTCCCTTTACCTCCCTACACCATTTCCTTTTCCAGGCTCCTGCTATTACATCAGGATATATACGCACATATTAGGGATTGGTGCTAAGACCCCAAATGAGAGACAACATAGGCCCTTTGCTGTTCTGAGTCTGTGTTACTTCACTTATTATAGCAGTTTGTAAGAATTTCCACTTTTTTGGCTGCAAATTCTGTGATTTTGTTTTTCTTTACAGCTGAGTAGAACTCCACTCCTTGGAATTCATACATTTCTGTCATTTGTGTTAGAGAAGAAACCTCTACAAATACAAAAAGATTGAAATAATTTCATGCATCCTGTCAGACCACAGTGCAATGAAGCTCAACATCAACACCAGGACAAGCCCTCCTGCCTACAAGAACACATGGAGACTAAACAACACACTCTTGAATAATGAATGGGTCAAGGAAGAGATAAAGAAAGAAATAAAAACATTCCTGGAACTGAATGACAATGACAATACAACACAACAAAACCTATGGGATACCTTAAAAGCAGTCCTAAGAGGGAAGTTTATAGCCCTGGGTGCCTACATTAGAAAAACAGAAAGAGCACAAGTGAATGATCTAACACTACAGCTAAAAGCACTTGAGAGGCAACAACAGATGAACCCTAAACGCAACAGACAGGAAGAAATAACAAAAATCAGAGCAGAAATCAATGAAATAGAAACAAAGAAAACAATACAAAACAATCAATGAAGCCAAAAGTTGGTTCTTTGAAAGAATAAACAAGCTAGACAGACCTTAGCCCAGTCAGTTCAGTTAACCAAAAGATAGAAGGAACAATTCCAAATCATTAGAATCTGTGTTGAAAGGGAAAATATCACAACGGACAAGGAAAAGATCAAGGAAAAATTATATGGGAAATTACAAGAACATATATATTCTACCAAGTTTGAAAATCTAGAAGAAAAGAAAGGTGAATATCTGAAAATCCTGGGAATCACCAAAGCTTGGCCACGAGGAGACCAGCAGCTTAAAAAGACCCAAAACATATAAGGAAATAGAGATGTAATAAGTAGCCTCCAAATCAAAAAATGCCCAGGCCCGGTTGGTTTCACTGCAGAATATAAGTCTTATACTAACATTGGCAAGTAACCAGATCTCTCACTTATTTCTGGAACGTTTATTTTTAGTTTTATAAAGATTTTCTCCTCACCCATTTCCCCACTGCTTTCACCTGCTTACTCTCACACCAGCAGTGAATGAGGGTTCCCTTTCCCCACATCTTTGCCTGAATTTGTTATCATATGTTCTCTTGATCTTAGGCAGTTTACCTGGGCAAAGATGAAATCTTAAAGTAGTTTTGCTTTTCATTTCCTTAATTACTAAGTGTGTTGAGGAGTTTTGAGAGTTTCATACATGATTACTATACTATATTGTTTCCGACCTTCCTTATTCCCCTACCACTCCCCATGCTCTCCCCAGACTGTCTTTTCTTCCTGACCTCTGTATTATATATATTAATATATATATATCTATATCATATAATGTATACTTGTTTATATATATATATATGTATATATATAAATATATTTGTGTAATATATACACTATATGTATATATCTTAAATTTTTACATCTGTATCTTAATTATTCTACATACGAAATCATATATATAATATATTATATATATATTGACTAGAGGTCAGGAAGAAAAGACCGATCTATATATATTATCATTAGATATATATATATATATATTAAATTTTAATATATATATATTAAATTCTGGATGTAAACTTGTTACAGAAATAGCAAAGTATCAGTGCCGCCCTCTAGTGGTAGATCAGTGCATAGCAGGATGAATTCAGTCCATGGATTGTCAGCAATTGCATTCCTGAGACATGTATTCTTTTAAAATCCAAAAATCCCAGCTGGACGTGGTGGCGCACGCCTTTAATCCTAGCACTTGGGAGGCAGAGGCAGGCGGATCTTTGTGAGTTCAAGGCCAGCCTGGTCTACAGAGTGAGTTCCAGGACATCTGAGGCTACAGGGAGACCCTGTCTTGAAAAGACCCCCCCAAAAAATAATCCAAAATCCCAGCCGGGCAGGGTGGTGCACAACTTTAATCCTAGCACTTGGGAGGCAGAGGAAGGCAGATCTTTGTGAATTCAAGGCCAGCCTGGTCTACAGAGTGGATTCCAGGACAGCTGGTGCTACATGGAGACTCCATCTCGAAAAGACCAAAAAATAAAAAAATAATAAGTAAAAAATAAAATCCAAAATCCCTAGGGGCTCACTCCCAATGTGAAAATTGTTAATAAGAGTCCTAATACGTAATTGGTAATAGGTGAGTTCTCTGGGAAAAAGAAAATGACATTTTGCTGACATTCTGTTCATAGTGAAGAAAATGATTGCCTTCTTTGAAAGCTGTCTATCTAAGGTATGTTACTGTATAACATTTTAGAGGCCTTTCATATTAATGTAGAATCTACAGTCTGAATTTCACTATCTTTAACTTCTGCTACGAGCATGGAGTGGCAGTGACACAGAAACTCTCCCAAGCAGTAGGAACTGCATGGCTGTGTAGGGTGCAGAACATGGGTGGGGTGGGCCTTCAAAACTCACCTGGGTCAGAGTAGTGGCCTGTAAGGGAACCAGAAGCAAGTGGGAAAATTCACCTGCTCCAAAATGTTGTATGACTCTGAACCTGTAGAGGGACATGTTTGCAAAACTGTGTCACTTGGAACCAGATACAGAGAGAAGAAATTGAGAAGCAATTTGATTGGTTTTCATGCTTGCTCTTCAATAAAAAAATGTGTTTCAAAATTAAGCAGCAGATATTTGGTTATTTTGGTCTGGACATGCCTTTTACATAAGCTATGTACCATAAGAACTAGGACTAATACTGATTATTTATTTTATGGTTACCAAAATATACCATAGAAATAATTTCCCAGATGTCTGAATTTATGTGCTGATGTTTGCACATGGAAGAGTGTCATAGAGCATTTCTGTAGGATGTGTTCCACAGTAAACACTTAATTTCTGCTTTTTCACCAGCCTGGAAAAAAGAACCTCTTCCGATTTCAATTCATCCATACATTCTGATCTCATCTAATCTTTTATCCAAGAGGCTGGCACTTAGGCCTGGGTCCCTGACATCTCCCTCAGCAGTCAACTACTCTACTGCATTGTTACTTGAGCCCTGGCTGTGTGAAGGTGTGTAGATGAAATGTGCATGAACCCACAGTTCCTAACTGGCCATTCATGACCTTTACAGTTCCTGGATCACTGTCTCATGAGTAAACATTTCCTCATCATGAATCCCCTTTCCAGTGTATGGCTGGTAAAGATGTTCTCCCATTCTTGGATCGATTTCTAATTCATTCTCTTCTAATAAAGCCACAGTTGACCCAACTGTCCTTTTAGCTGTACTTGTTTTACTTTATGACAGTCATTCTGCCTGGAGTTAAATGGAATCTTGAAGTGTTTTTAATCTGCATTTCCTTAATAGTTGAAGACATTGAACAATTTTTATAGTGTTGCCTAGACATTTGTATTCATCCTCATAGCAGCTGGGGCTGGAGAGATGGCTCAGCAGTTAAGAGCTCTGGTTTCTCTTGCAGAGGAGGGTTGTTTGGTTCCCAGCACCCAAAGTATAACATCAGTTCCAGAGAATTGATGCCCTTGTCTGACTTCTGTGGTCATGTCTGCACAGGGGTACACTTACATAGATGCAGGCTATTCATTCATATGCATAGTAAAATCCTTTATATCATCCCCTTCTCCATTGGCAGCCTCTCTCACCCTCCCTCCCTCCTTGGAATTCATACATTTCTGTCATTTGTGTTAGAGAATATTGTGCCAAATTCATGTCCCCAGTCATTCCTCAGTGCCAGGTTATCCATTAAGCTCTAGTCAGCCTATCCAGGGTCCCTAGCTTCAAGAAGGCCATTTCCAAAGTTGCATGCTGGGTTTTTGTCTGGTTGAGCCTGCATTGGTCCTGTGTAGAATAATAGCAGTGCTGTGGGTTCCTATGAGCAGGGTCCCAGGATTCTATTTCCATATGGTCTTGCACTACCTCCCTGGATTTTACAATCTTTCTTGGACCACTACTGCACTGTTCTCTGAGTCCAGGCTGTGTGAAGCTGTATAGGTGACATGTCCATGAACCCACAGCTCCTAATCTCCATCAACTGACCATTCATGACCTTTTAGTTCCTGGATCGCTGTTGCATGGGTAAAAGTTTCCTCATCATGAATCCCCTTTCCAGTGTATGGCTGGTAAAGATGTTCTCCCATTCTGTGGGCCATCTCACTACTGGACTGGTGGCTTCTTTGGTTATAGAGATGCTTAATTTTGTGGCATCCATTTGTCAGTTATTAGTCTTATCTACAGTGATACAGAAAATCAATTCCCTATTCAGGTGTGTGGGCTTATTTTCCCTGTTTTTTTTTTTTTGTCTTTTTTAATATTTTATTATTTTTTTTAGATGTATGAGTATATTTCCTGGATGTATGTAAGTGCACCCATGTTTTACAGTGCCAACAGAGGTCCAAAGAGTCTCAGATTCCCCTGGAAGTGGAGTTATGGATGGTTGATAGCTGCCATTTGGGTGCTAGGAACTGAACACATGTCCTCAGAACAAGCAGCCAGTGATGTTAACTGCTGAGCCATCTCTCCAGCACTGCTACTTTTTCTCATAGCAGTTTTACAGCATCCTGTCTTGACCTATTTACAGATGAGTTTTGTACACAGTGAGAGACAAGGATGAATTTCATTCTGCATGCTGATGTCCATTTTTCTCAGTACCAATTAATGAAGATGCTATCCTTTGTCCATTGCATGTTTCTGGCTTCTTTATCAAAAAATGTTTGCTGTATTTGCATAAAATAATGTCTAGGTCCTCTATTCTATCTCACTAATCACATGTCTGTTTTATACCAAGAACATATGATTTATATGACTATGGTTCTGCAGAAAACCTGAAATCAATTATGGTGATACCTGCTTCCATAATTATTTTAGTCCATGTTTGCCCAGGGGTGACACCACTTACATTGGCCTGGCCTCTGCCACATCACTCAACAATCAAGGAAATCTCTCAAGCAGTTCCCCAAGTTAGGCTTCCTCAACCTAGTTGTGTGAAGTTGACAGTAATGCTATCCAGCAGAGGTAGGGTGTCCATTACCTTTTCCAATCCTGATCACGGAAAGTCTTCATCTTCTGGTGTCTTCCTTATTTTTTCAGTGTCTTTATTATATTTATTTCATTTTATTGTATTTTATGTTTTATGGGGTTTTTTTATGAGTTTTTGCCATCATGTATGTAAGTGCTCCTGCTACATGGAATGACAGTGGAGGCCAGAAGGGGGCTTCAGATCCCCTGAATCTGGAATTTCCAGTGGTTGTTACCTGCCATTCTGGTGCTGAGCTCAATCCTGAGGCCTCTGCTAGAGCAGCGAGTGCTGTTAAACACCAAGCCACCTCTCCAGCCCCCTCTTCAGTGTCTTAACTCTTTCAGGATAGAGTTCTTTCATTTTCCTGGTTGCATTTATTCCTATGTATTTTAGTTTTTTGCCCATTGTGAATGAGTTATTTCCTTGCTTGCTCTTTTTACTATATGGTGATCTTTGATGTATAGAAAGGAACTCTAATTTCAATATTCCTATATCCTATATCATATAGAAAGTTTTTCTTTGTGTATTGCTAGAACCCATTCACTTTTTACAGATGTTCCAGTTTACATCCATGTGACTTTTGCAACCACTCCAGAAAGTAGCCCAGATTTCATTCACATACATTATCATATCTTCTTTTTCAAATTTATTTTCATTAATTTGATTATTCATTATCTTTTCTTGATGGATAATCAATGATTTGCCCAAACGTTACACTCTTCATAGAAGCATGTTTTTTGCTTTGACTCATTGTATTCATTTGTCACTTCAACAGGTGAGAGATAGTTTTTTCTGAAATCAAATATGAGTGACCATTCCCCAGGGACATGGAAATAGTTTTCTCCAAATACCATGTTCCAGCATAGTAACAGAACAAGGAAAACTCATAAATCTAGACTTCTTTCAGAAATATTGGTGGAAGATTTCAGCAGGCAAGTCATGGCAAGGCAGGGGCTTCCTACTATAGGTCTCAGATGCCATCTGATGCCATCCTTAGCTTTTTGATTGGTGAAATCTGGTGGTCTGGAAAAGGTCTTTTTATCTGCTAGTTTTGAGATGTTTGGTTATATACATAGATGGGAAATGTGTAGCTATTTAGGGGGCAGATAAAAGAACCAAGATAAAGTGTAAATAGGCTCTGAATCTGCAACATTCTAAACTCTCCACATCACCGAGTGGTAATCAGTTGATCAGCCTTACAGGAAGCTCAGTGGAGGATGCAAGATTTTTCTTGGAACTTTCTTTTATACATTGAATCCTTATTCTTCAAATTTCTATCATGGCCTATAACAAAATAGGCAATGGGAGAAGAGAGGAAGGAAACAACCTCAGCAGAACAAGCAGGTTCATTAGACAGAGAATAAGCCTGAGATGGCACCCCTTTTGTGGCCCACAACTAGAGTGTGGCAGCCTGTCACATATTCAGAGTGATTATACTTCTAAGTAGGGAACCAAGAGAAGCCAAAACCAGGTATTTTTACATGTGCAAATCAATGTGCATTAGAATCTCCTGGTGAATGTTCCCAAGAAAACCCATCTGCTGGGGTCCTCAATTGAGAGTTTTGAACTCAGGATCCACTTTCATGCAACTTGAAACCTATAGGGCTTCACACAAATACTGATGAAGATGTTGGCCAGTGTAGCATGCAAGGACACTGTCATTTGTCATGAATATTAGAACAGCATCCTGCAGAGTTACCTAGAATTTTCTCCAAGATAAGAGAATTACCTTGTGAAGGGTGCAATTGCAATTCTGGATATATGCTCAAAAATATATATTCAATACTCATAGAAATATATATCACCTATTGATTGCAGCACTGTGTGAAGAATATGGAATCAATTTAAAAGTTCATTAACAAATTAAAGATTTGATAAAATGTGCTACTTTACACTTGTAATTTCATCACAGAAAAGCATGGAATCTTCTCATACCTGGAAACATGATTAATGTGCTGGACACTACCTTCACTAAGGGAAGTGAAACACATGATCTCAGTCATAAGAAAAATGTGAATAGTTGTTCACCTTTTGAAAGATCACTAATGATTACCAGTGACTAGGAATAATAAGGAAAGTGTCAACAGAAAAAAAATGTTATTGTTCATTTTGTAACTGATCTATTGTTCTGCAATAATACAATGCAGTGAACATACTTCTTCCACTTCCAAATTGTATATCAAAATTATTAGAAAACTTGGATTTAGATATACTACTCATCATACAAATGTTTCAAAGGACATCATGTGGATCTACTAATAACTCTGATTAGACCAGAATCCAATATATGTAAAAAATATGAGAGGATACTTAATAAATTTAAAATATTGTATCTTAATTAGAAAATGATGAATAGAATAGCAAAACTCTGAATGAATTACACTTGAAAATCAGCTGTCTAAGGAAATGCTTTCACTTGTGTCTCCCACACAAATCCTATTAAGGGAAGTCAAATATTCAGTTTCACTTAACAGCCCCACACAGGGAAAGCTGAAGCTTGGGTCAACCACAAGTGGTTGTGATTGACAGCTGAATTCAGCTTCTATTGTAAAAGATGAAATGTGTGCTACTGTGTCTTGCTTAGATTGTATTCCCTTGACTGTAGCAGAAGTCCTTGATCCTGTTGCCAAGCAACCTGAAGCCAGGACAGCAGAAATTTATAGTATAATGGGTTCTCCATGTTGAGGTCTTTGTCTCTGCATTATCTGGTGTGACAGGAGACAGTGAATATGTCCTCCCATCTGTTTTCTAAGGCGCTTGTTTCATTTGTTAATTTGACAGGTGAATTGGATTTTCTATGAAGTTAAAGAGTCTCAACAGAGTCTTCGTGTGGCTTATAATGTATCCTAACCATTAGAGGATGTAAGCTTGCAGCATCAGCCATGGGTTATTCCTCCAAGGAGAGAGCTAATAGCCAATTAGATTTGGGATATACAGGCATATGGCTGCCACTGCTGCACAGTATTTCCAGGCAGATGAGGTGTAGCTGGTGCTGATGGAGGAGTGTTGCTTGACTCAAGGAGACCTATATTTGCTTTATTGGTTTAGTGGTCTTTGGTAACACTCTCTGGCATTCCAGAGACCATCTGTATACTTGCAAGTGCAGTCTCCATACATCTTTCCCATGTTTATATCAGGTCTTCAACAGCAGGGCCTTATCACCTCTCTTCCTGCAGATATCCCAGTTTGGAGGCAAGGAGCCTTTACCTTTGGGTGGGGGCTTGGGATCCCTGGCCAACATCTCCTTGTGTAGAATAATCCATTGTTGATGTCAGAGCTCCTGCATTAATATATTTTGCTTAAGTGCATAGCTTAAGGAGACTTTAGCATTATATTGGTTTCTGAATAGAGAATAATCCTTTTCACAGTTTCTAGTCTATTAGTCAATTAAAGAAGGCATTTTTTACTGATTTTTACAAGAGCCACACGAAGACCCTGTCATACTTAAAAGAAGAAAATGAATTCATGGATTAACATACCATTCCAAACATCTGTGTCTAACCAAAGTAACCTACCATAAACAATTAGTACTGTTCAAATACCTATATATCTAATCTTGCGTGTGCTTCATTTGTAGATCGAAAAGCTAATATATATACTGTTTAAGTACCTATTATATCTAATTGCATGTGCTTCATTAGTAGATTCATAAGGTTATGCCTGGACAAGCTGGCAGCCCATGAAAGAAAACAGCCAGAATTGACTAGAGACCAAGACAACAGCTCCAGAGAAAGTAGACTGTTTTGCTTCTCATCCACCTGTGCCCCTTTTCTAAGCCTAGGGAACAATCTGCGGAAGAGGGGGCGTGGTAGAATGTAAGGGCTTTGATTGGGGTGAATGGTGCAATTACAACAATATAAACTGGACACTCATTTGATCAACTTGATTGAACATACAAGACCCCCCCCCCTTGCTGGATGGTGGGACCCATGAGCTGTGTGGTTTTGGGCACAACTGCTTGCAAATTGGTTTTACATGAAGGATGCTTGTACTCACAGATGATCACCTATTGTTAAAAAAATTAAAACAAAACAAAAAAAAAACAGAGAAAGATGCAGAAAAGTTACGGCAGAATGCATGATCTGGGATAGGTAGGGGTGGGGTGGGGGAAGGGAAGGGGATATATGCCTGAACTGAATTGGAAAATGATGCATGAAATACACAAAACATCAATAAAAAAAGAGTCTCAACAGAAAGGTGAGATTTGTATATGTAAGATTGCTTGGAGAGGAAACCAACAGAGGGAGGAAGAGATGGCTTCTATTCAGGTAAATACATCCAGTGGCATGGGCATAAGTACTTCCTTTTGAATTTCTAGCAATTTCTTTTCTTGCCTAATGAGTGTATTTACAAAAATGTTTTCCTTTTCTTTTAATAGTCAACATTAACTCTTTATATATTACCACCGATGTAGCATAGTTCTCTTTCCTTTCTGTCCTCAAATGATTACTCTTGCAAAGACTAAAAGAATGCATGACCTGCCATATCAGGAATGTTTGTGATGTTGCTGGTGAGAGTAGCAGCTGGCCAGTCATCCATTCCTATAGAGGATGGGCTTGGTCCTCATGTGCCTGTGGAGAAAATTTAAAATCATGCTTTGGGTGTATTACTGCTTTACACCTGAAATTGTGTGCAGCTTATCTTTTATGCTATAATGTATAGGGTGGGGAATTGTATCACTATGCAGAGGATTCAATTTTCTATAATTGTCCCTAAAAATCAAAGTTTCCACATAAATTTAGAGTATACGATTTTGTCCTTTTTGCAGAGATAGCAAGTATGTTACAGAGAGTTACTCCATTATGAAATGTTCCTTTGAATAATTCAAGTTCTCCATCTACTTCAGAACTTGTTTACTAATTATGTCTGTTTCCTTGAGACAAGTACTCACAAGGGCATGTGTTCAAATGTTCGCTTTTCATTTTAGGATCCATTGACATTCAAGGATGTGGCCATAGAACTCTTCCAGGATGAGTGGGAATGTCTAGACTCTGATCAGAGGGCTTTGTACAGAGAAATGATGTTACAGAACTATAACAATCTACTGTCAGTAGGTGAGAAGATTATTTTATGCAGAATTACTTAATACTGATTTTTAGCAGTCTTTGATAGATAACAAATGATTAGCTTGTTAAATTTGCATGAGTAAGTTTTATATTCTTAAACAGAAAGAAACTTGTATATTCGGAATGTGTGAAGATTGAGAAACACATGTTCATTTTTTATCATTTCTTTACTTTTCCATTTGTTGAAGTTATTGCTCATCTTCATTATTTTGGCTATATTTTCTGGTACCCATTAGTATATCCTTCTGTCACCAGTATCTTAAATTTCATTTTCATAGATCAAATTTGAGAGAAATTTCTTGTATAGTCTAAAGATTCTTTTAGACAATAAAAGATGGGCAATTATTTGTAGATTTGTAGAGGAAACTGTTTTTATGTGTGCTGTCAACTGAACACAGTATTGTTTTAGAAATCCCACTATTTTCTAAAGAATCCAACAAAGGTAATTTGTATCTTTCTCATACACAGGTCTTACATCTAAGCCTATCCTGGTATCCTGTTTGGAGCAAAGCAAGGAGCCCTGGAATGTGGAGAGAGGAGTGAAAGTACTCAAAGAACCAGGTAGGTTTGAGTGAATGAAAGAGAGTCCCAAGTAAGATGTCCTAAATTAAGGTGGATAAAGGCATGGCAATGGTTTGGATGTAGTCTGTTTCACTAGAAAATATTCCCAGTATACTTTTAACTCCTGTTAATATCCTCCAGATTCATCTTGTCTAAGATGGCCAATGAGTTTATGTTGTATTACACAGGAATGTTGTGGAAATTAATGCATGATTACAAGTATCAGTTTATTTCTTCCTACTTGGTTGTGATTATATCTCCTTTGTTTATTCCATATCTCTAATCTCTACATTGTTGCCAAGATAAAGGTTTTGATTTCTGAATATTGATCATATTGTGAAATTAATAAATCTTGTACCACTGACTGAAATGATGAACTTCTGCTCAAAACAGTCAACTTCCTCATGGAGAATATTGAGAAGGACTGAGAAAGAGATGAAAGGCATGTTTGGCAGAATGCATGAGCTCTGGTGGGGTGGGGATATGGGGGAGAAATGGGTCTAGAGTTGTTAAAAAAATAAAATAAATTTATAAAAAAAATAAATCTTGTACCTTTGGTTTCTGTGTGCCTCTGGTTCCTTGAGATTTTTCTACTCTTATGATTATTTGTGCATTTCTATAAACATGAGAGTAAGATTCCTGTCATAATCACTTAGAATCTTGTAAATGAGAATGTGAAAAATTTGTACCTCTTTCCCTATGGCACCTGTGGATTCTCCTCTTTTCCCTCTGTCTTCGATGTCTACAATCTGATTTAGTCAGAAACCAGATCATAAAACATTGACATTGTGTAATATTCATGACCTATTTTCCTGCCTAAGACATGATCCATCTTGGAGAATGAGGTATGTGTTGGGAAGTTGTAAATCTTGCTGTCAAGTGGCTGTGAATCATGCTAAGATTTTTTGGGATGATTGATTTCTCATGCTGCTCATGCTCCTGTTTATTTTGTGTCTGATTTCATTATTCATCAGAGGTGGGAAAGGTTGAAATTGGCAGGACTTGGAGGATATATCTTGTTCACACACCTTCCTGTCACTCTGTAATACCTTGCATTGATCAGATGAGCTTTCTTATGTCATGCCTTCTATTTGAAGTTTCTGCCTTGCCAGTGTCTGTAAGCAGGTGAGCCCTTTTATCCTGGAATGAAAGCTGTAACGATGGGAGCCAGTGCATTACATTCTGGGAAATGATTTTTCTCAGTTGTATTTCAGATTATAAAATGATGATTAACACAAAGGATTGTATTGAAATATGAAAGGAAATAAAATTCCAGCTTGAGGTTAGAAATAAGCTAAAATATACTCATATATATACTTTCTGGAAAATAACAGCATAACTTACATAGTAGACTGTAGTCAGAGAATGCCAGTACTGTGAAGTAAGGTGTGTATTAACTAGATAGCTTGAGTCACTGTAGGGTGTATTGGTTCTTCAGATATGATGCTGCACATCATAAGTTCATGCCATACTTCATAATATAAAAGTAAGTTAAATGTAATAATAGAGTCATCTATTGTTATCCAGGGGCACTTTGACTGTGGGAAATGTGAGAATAAGAGAATGCTGCAAATATTTTAAACTACCTTAACTTTTCTTTGGTGTTTGCTACTCTGCATTCTTGATTCTATTCTCCCTGTAAAAGAAGGTTTTATATCTTTATTCCTGAAACCTATAATGTTTTCATCTCTCTCTGTGGTCTTGAATCAATCCTATCTCTTGGTAGTGAGTTATCTGTGTAATGGTATCATTCAAACCATTACATTCTTTTGGTATACAAACATTGTAAGGAAACTGTTTATAAAGGGAAAAGATTCCCAAGTTTAAAAAAATGTACTCAACTATTCTCACATACTCAGGAGAAATAGGCAAGTTTCTGTTGGGGTTTAATTTATAATTAAAATATAGATTAATAGAAGATAAACACCACATTTCATGGATGAAAAATGGATCATGGGACCAATTAATATGGAAATACAAAATTTCTTAGACAAGAATGAAAATGGAATAAACAACTTCAAAAATTTGGTGATATAATGAAGGCATTTATAACAGGACAATTTATAAGATTACCTACCTGCAACTGCATATTAGGCAGAAGTCATAAGAATAAATTAGTGGGAAAATGTGGTTCTGCATGCCTTTATTCCTTTTTTAAAATTTATTTAATTAATTTTATTATTTTACTTTTGTATGTGTATGAATGTACTGTCTGCATGTAGGTTTGAGCACCCGTATCATGCAATGCCGCGGAGGTCAGAAGAGGGTCTCAGATTCCCCTGGAACTGGAGTTCTCCTGGAATTGGAGTTACAGATGGTTCTTAGCTGCCATGTGGTGCTGGGGATTGAACCCAGGTCCTCTACAAGAGCAGTAGGTGCTCTTAATCACTAGGCTATCTCTCCAGCCCCTGCATGCCTTTATTCCTAGGACTCAGGAGGCAGAGGCAGGCAGATCTCTATGAGTTCAAGGCCAGCTATATCTTGAGTTCCAGGACAGCTGGGATTACAGGGATATCTTGTCTCAAAAAAGGCATAAATAAACAAGCAAATAAATAAATAATATTAATTGATTAATTAATTATTAAATCACCAGAAAGCCTTGGAAAAGCATGAACAGAAAAACAGACAAAAGAGTTGATTAGAAGAGATAAGTAAAGTCATGGCTGAGATTATGAAATTAGAAAGGCATAAACATACAAAATGTCAATGACATGAAAATCATGGAAGGGAAGTGGAGCTTGCAGATGAGTCAAAACTCAACCCAAGACATGAAAATATTTTTAATGTTTTATTTATTTATTTATTTACTGTTGTTTTTGTTGTTGTTGAGACAGGGTCTCCCTGTAGCACTAGCTGGCCTGGAACTCCCTTTGAGGACCAGGCTGGCCTTGAACTGAGAGAGATCCACCTGCCTTCCCCTTACCTGTGCTGGGATTAAAGTCATACACCACGCCTGGATATTTTTATTTTTATGTATATGACTGTATTATCTTCAAGTGTGTAAATGCACCCTTGTTCAAGTCCATGGAGGTCAGAAGAAGGATTCAGATTCCCTGGAATTGCAGTTACACACAGTTGCTAGCTGCTATGTTAGTGCTTCGAATTGAACCCAGGTCCTCTGCATCAGCAGCCAGTGGTCTTAACTACTGAGCCATCTCTCCTACCCCACAGAGATGAAAATCTTTTTTTCTTTTTTATTGAATATTTTATGTGTTTCATACATAATTTTTTAATTAATTTTATTTATTTTGTATGTGTATGGATGTACTCTCTGCATGTAGGTTTGTGCACCCATGTCATGCAATGCCTAGAAGGTCAGAAGAGGGATTCCCCTGGAACTGGAGTTAAAGTCAGTTCTCTAACACCATGTGGGTGCTGAGGATCGAACCCAGGTCTTCTGCAAGAGCAGTCAGTGCTCTTAACCACTAGGCCATCTCTCCAGCCCCAATAATTTTTTTTTGGTCTTTTCGAGATAGGGTCTCCCTGTAGTCCCACCTGTCCTGGAACTCACCCTGTAGACCAGGCTGGCCTTGAACTCACAAAGGTCCACCTGCCTCTGCCTCCCAAGTGCTAGGATTAAAGGCATGCACCACCAAGCCTGGCCAGCCCCAATAATTTTTAAATCAGTTTTAATTACCTTTATACACACTTCTCCCTTGGCACCCTCGTGTAGCCCCCTCCCCCCACCGGAATTCACACATTCTATCATTAGTGCTAGTGTCCATTGGGCCAAACTTGCTCCCTGCCCACTCCTCAGTGCCAGCTCCTCCCCTGAGCTCTGTCAGTCTATCCTGTGTGTCTTTACAAAAGAGGGCCAGGGCTTCCTTACCTGACCACCATCACCTGCCAATATTTCCTCAGCCAAGTCTGGACTCTGCTACCCATTACTGTGGTTCTGTGCTGTATTTTTGTTCACTGAGCTTTCAAGTGTCTTGTGTGTGCTGATACCAATGCTGTAGCTGCATATGAACAGGGCCCCAGGAACTTGTAGGGTTCATTTCCCTTTGGTCTTGCATCACCTCCCTGGCTCTTACAATCTCTCCATCTCCTCTTCCACAATGTTCCCTGAGCACTGGGTGGGTGAAGGTGAATATAGACAACCTGTCCATGGACCACACTCTGTAGACTCCTAATCTTCAGTTTGGCAATTCAGGCCCTTTTGAGTTTCTAGTCTCCTGTTGCTTGGAGGAGCTTCCTCAATGAGAGTTGAGAAGTATTTAATGCTTTAGTGGGTCCTTGTTTTGTGATGCTTGGAGCTTATGTGTAGAAATTGCATCATATGGGCTGGAGAGATGGCCTAGTGGTTAAAAGTGCCGACAGCTCTTACAGAGGTCCCGGGTTCGATCCCCAGCACCCACATGGCAGCCAGGAACCAGCTGAAACTCCAGTTCCAGGAGAACTCCAGTTCCAGGGGAATCTGACACCCTCTTCTGACCTCTGCGGCATTGCACTACACGGGTGCACAAACTTGCATGCAGACCAGTACATTCATACACATACAGAAATAAATAAAATTAAAAAAAAAAGAAATTGCATCATAGATGTGTTGCCTAGGCCTGAGCACTATCCAAGCCTCTAAGGAAGAGCATCAATCAATGGTCCAATATCAGCCTCAAGACCAGATAGATATCCATGTCAGTGATCAGCACAGCATACAGCATTGGTGCAGTAGTGTGGCCTTTTTAATCTTGTGGGAAATCAATGGCTAACTAATTAGAACTAAAGCCCACTCAGTGGGAGGAAACTCATGTGTGGTATTGTAAACATAGTCAGATGGCAACAACTGGAGAGGGCATAGATTGTAGAGAAATCCCCAGGGTTGACACATCCCTAGGCTAAGGTAACATCTTACTAAATACATAACAGTAGCCTTATATTTACAGACAACTGCCCAGACACCACTCAGAAAAGAAACTGAGATGAGAATAGTACACGGTCCCACAACTGGGCACACACAGGCCTGAAAACCTTAAGAACAGGGTGATAGAACAGGGATGGATATGGCAATATTGAACACAGTTCCTTGATGTTTATTGAACAGGGTCCTTACTGCCCATCTCTGCTCACAAAAGCTTCCTGCAAAATGATGCAGGAATAGGGCTAAGAGTTAATAGTGACCACCTCTTCCTATGTAATTTTTAAAAAGTATTGCATTAGTCACTTGTCTCACTGCAGTGGCAAAATTTGAAACAGAAGCCACATACGGGTTCCTTCGGCTCTCAGTCCCAAGACAGAGTCCATCACAGTGAAGAACAGATGGAGGTAAGACCTCGAGGCACCTGCTCACATTACATCTCATGTCAGGAAGCAGAGAGAGCTGAATGCTGCTGCTCATCTTTTGCATTTTAATGCAGTCCAGAAAACCATGCTGCACCCATACTTAGAATGAGACTAACCACTTGAACTTAATCTAGGAAACCCCCAATCGATGTGCTGTGATACTTGTTTACTGGTGATTCTAAATAGCATTAAGTGGGCAATTAAGATTAATCATTTATGCCTGAAAGTATAATTTTATAAGGAAGTAATGGGGAATATCAACAACTTGCAAAATGAGAAGACTCAAGAAAATTTTGCTGATTTTTAAAAGAAATATGTACTCCCTTTTTAGTTTTAAACCTCTGGGTACTGAATCTAGGTACTCATACATGCCAAGCAGATCATGTGCTCATGAGGTACACTTCCTTAGGAAAAAAATAATTTTATGGATACAGGGTGACCTGGAACTCACTATGTAGACCAGATTTGCCTTAAAAACATAGAGATCCACCTGCTTTTGCCTTCGAGTGCTGCTATTGAAGGGATGTACCATCATGTCTGGTTCAGGAAAATAATTCTTAAATAGAGAAACACAAACTCATAGAAATAATATTACAATATATTTATGTTAGATACATTATGTGTTAATAAATTTAGATCACATAAAGGAAAAAGTGGTAAATATTTTAAATTAAGAGCAGTGCTTTGATATGCAATTCATGCACTGATTCCTCAAAAAGGTTTGGAGTTTCTCCTGGAACCAAGATTATGTACTTTGTATAACCATGTAAATATATACCCTAGCAATTCTATTTCTCAACAGTACCCAACAGAAATTGCTGCTTTATCATACAAATGTGTCATACAACTTACATCTCAATGCTGGGGATAATGACCCATCCTGAAATCTCATGCCAAGGCAGAGGAAATGGTAGATTAATAACTGCATATTCACCCAGTGGAACACCATCACTAGAACATGGCATGATAGAAATGCACATACATATGGAATGCCAAAAGCAAATCATCAAAAGGTCATTCTGTATGTCCCAGATATAAAGAATGGAAGCTATGAGTGTGATGTAGGCAAGGGGGATTGTGGTGAGAGGGATGAAAACTATACCCTGAGGGTGGCAAGGCCTGGGGATCTGCTTGATCAGGTAACCTATGACAGTGAACTCATGATATGTGCATTATGTGATTTTAACAAGTCCAAATTTGACCCTGAAAACAATAAAAATGAAAAATATAACAGATCCATTAATATTCTATTATCAAGGAAAAGGCTTAAATTTTTAGGTAACTATCAGGTCACTAGTTTTGAAAGCTATGATAAAACTTGATACTTGAAAGATCTTAGACAGGGGAATGGGTCTAAATTTGATTAAGAAATGTATGAAATGCACAAAACTTCAATAAAAAATTTTAAAAATACACTATGAGGTAAAAATGTGTTGAGCACTAACTTGACACAATTGTCTTAACACAAATGGCAGAGTATGAATTCCAGTGGGTGTCTGTAGTACGGTGCCAGTGCAGAAGGGGTATAAAGGTGATTAAGGTTGATTGAGATATTTTTTGTTAAATACACAAAAATTCAGTAAATTTTTTAATATATTATTTTTATTTTTGTGTATGAATCTATTGCCTCTATGTATGTGCACCTGAGTTATGCAGTGTCCTCAGAGCTCAGAAGAGGGTGTTGGATCCCTGGAGTTCCAGGTGGTTGTTAACCACCATCTGGGTGCTGTGAATCAAACACTGGTCCTCTGAAAGAGCAGTCAGTGCTCTTAACTGCTGAGCCATCTCTTCAGCACAGTAATTTTTTTAATGCTGAGAAGTAGAATCCTGAAAATAAGCACCACAAAAGAGACAGACAGAAATGATCAAAAAATACAATTATACTGAAGCACACTATTTGCTGTATTTGACTGTATTTGACTGTTAGGACCAGGTCAGAAAGAAGTTAATCAAAAGGAAAGGGTTAACCATGCAGGAGCAGCTCTCTAGTTGAAGCAGATCTGGTTCCCTTAGTTACTCCCTCCCACCTTGAATTATTAGTTCTCAGAGCTCCCTGAGGTCAGAATGAACTTTCCCAGTCCTGTAGGAGTGCTTCGCACCCCCCAGGGAGCACATTACTCTCCAAGGGACTTCATGATCCTAAACCCAACCATTGTTTCAAACAAAGGGGTACAGAACAGGTGGACTGATCCAATGAAAGATGGGCTGGTCTGCAACCACCAAGACCCCACCAATCAGAGAAAGGGTCACCATAACCACAGTGGAAATCCCCTAACTGGGGATAAAAGTGGGAGAGGATTGGACCGCGGGGCCGCTGCCCTCCAGTCCCATGGGAGTGTGCTTGGCCTGACCTGTCGATCTGTCTCTGTCACTGTCTCTGTATTGTATTCTGTACTTTTTCCTTGATGTAATGTACTTTTATTAAAGCTTTTACTCCACAGTTTTTAGCCTCTCCAGAGATTCTTTGGTAGAGTGGCATATCTAACTCAACATGACCATCATTATACTATCATTAATGTTCATTCTCTCTTTTTCTAATAGGAGCTTTAGGAGAATTTTATTAGAATTTTAAAGAAAATCCTCAGGGCAGGCAAGTTGGAAATTTCAGTAGCTGCTTTGAGGAGGAGAGGGGAGGAGAGAAGGGAAAAGCCATGAAACCATTTGTGTTTAGAGCCCGCTTGGAGCTCAGACACAGGGCCACCTGGGACACACAATGTGGGGAGAAGGAAACTTTAGAGAAAAAGTGAAGAAATGCAGGGTGTTGGAGCAGCCCAGAGCAGTAGAGAAAGCATGCTTAGAAAAGGGATGTGGAGGGGCTGGAGAGATAGCCTACTGGTTAAGAGTGCCGACTGCTTTTGCAGAGGACCTGGGTTTGATTCTCAACACCCACATGGCAGCTAAGAACCATCTTTAAGCCTGGTGTGGTGATGAACACCTTTAGTCCTAGCACTTGGGAGGCAGAGGCAGGCAGATCTCTGTGAGTTCAAGTCCACCCTGTTCTAAAGAGTGAGTTCCGCCAGGTGTGGTGGTGCACGCCTTTAATCCTAGCACTTGGTAGGCAGAGGCAGGCAGATCTTTGTGAGTTCAAGGCCAGCCTTGTCTACAGAGTGAGTTCCAGGACAGCTGGAGCTACAGGGAGACCGTGTCTCGAAAAGACAGAAAAAAAAAAAAAAGAGTGAGTTCCAGGCCAGCTGGTTCTTTAGGGAGATGGAGTTTTTTTCATATAACATATAAATAAAACTTGAACATTGACTTAAATATTTTGTATAAATTTTTAATTATTGTTGTAAAACATTTTGACTAATAATGAAAGTTTATGACAGGAGCCTGAAGGTAGTAACTGTAGCAAAGTCTAGGAAGGGATGCTGCTTAATGTCTTGTGTTGCTAACTTATGTTTAACCTATTGTATACACTGTAGAAATATCTGGCCAAGGATGGCATTGCCCACAATGGGCTCAGTCCAGTCCAACGAAGGCAATTATTGAGGTTTCCTAGTTCAGGTGTGTCAAGTTGGCATTAAACCTATCCAGTAAAGCACACACTCTGTTCTTTAACATAGTCCAGGAAACAAACTCAAGATAACAAAGAGGCTAAAAACAATACCTTCTAGGATTATTTTAAATAATGGCCATGT
Organism: Rhizomys pruinosus; assembly: GCA_009823505.1. Classification (NCBI taxonomy): domain Eukaryota; kingdom Metazoa; phylum Chordata; class Mammalia; order Rodentia; family Spalacidae; genus Rhizomys; species Rhizomys pruinosus. Next base: position 2,095,229 of record VZQC01012005.1, on the reverse strand, counting down.
TACTTGTCCCCAGATTTTGAATTACAGATTTGAGAAGAAAAAGGAGGGGAGGGCATTATCACATACCTACAGAAGGTAGGAAATGTTTAAATCAAGCTCACCAGAATTGGTTTCATTTGGACTGTTCTCATGTGGTCCCCAGAAATGAAACCTAATATTTCTTAAAAATGTTAAAAGTAACATGTGTCAAGTATAACAGATACATAGCAGAGTTATAGAAGCTAATGTACCAATAGAAAGTCACAATAAACATACAAGAAATTAAAGAATAGATCTGCAACACATCCAAGGAAAACAAAAGTTATGTTTTACTTCAAGTGTAAAATAGAGTCTATAATCCTTACTAAGTGATTTTTACCAAATGTTTATTCTATTAATTTACTGCATCCATAGGGTGTTAATACTTTGTTTACTATTTTTGTCAAATGCAGCACTCTGCTATTCTGGGTTGCTTACAAAATGCTACAGTTGGCAAAAATAATAAACAAACACTTTTATCATAGATGTACTCAATGGTTATTACCTTTTAAAGGATCTAAAGTTGTTTTAAATTTTATTTTTTGTTATTGATTCCGTTAGATCAAAAGTACTTAAGCTGAATAAGTTACAAAGTAAATAATTTTGGTTCACACAAAAATGTGCAGTGTTCTCAAACTCAATAGTTACCCATTAACATGACATTTTTTTACTTTATCTTAAATTTTAAACTGTCTAAAAGGGGAGTGACAAACAGTGTAAACAAACAAACAAATAAACAATTTCCATATCCAAAGTGGAATTTAACATTTTTACAGGGCAGTTTGAAACTTTGAAATCTAAATGATCTATTTAGTACTCAGGTCTAAGACAATTTTAACTTTGATTTTACCCCTGAATATAAAATGATTGGTAGTCATAAAATCAATTTTTATAGACTGTCCACATGTTGTATAGCACTGAGAATCGTTAACCATGGAACATAATTTTTTGTATGTGTTATAACCACATTATAGAATTTTGAAAAGTGAACAGTATTTTATACTCACACTTATACACAAGGTTTTAAAACTTAGTTTAGGTGATGGCAATTTATAAAGTTTGTATTGAACAGAGGCACAGACATACATTGTTATCATACACAGACATACATACATTGGAGAAAACATGATATATTGTCCATCAATGGTCTGACAGATTTCTAATATATTGTAAGTTTATTACAGAGTTGTTAACAGTATCATCCACATAGATAGGCAATTTATCCATACATTTATATAAGAGATTTTTATCCTAGTGTCTGTATTGAACAGACTCACTGTGGTGGTTTGGATGAGTGTCCCCCATAAACTCTAGGTATTCAGACATTTGTCTCCAGTTGGTGGCGCTGTTTTTGGAGGTCTTGGATGGTGTGGCCGTGCTAGAGGAAGTGCGTTGCTGGGGGCAGGCTTAGTGAGTTTTAACAAGCCTCGTGGTCTACAGTTGCTCTCTCTCTTGGCTTCCTGTGCTCTTTTCGAGATGTGACCCTTGGCTTCCTGCTCCAGTCTCCAGCTGCCACACCTCCCGCCACAATGGACTCTGATTCCCTGGAACCATCAATCATAAGCTCAAATAAACTCTTCCTTTTATAAGTTCCTTGGTCATGGTGCTTTATCACAGCAACAGAAAAGTGACTAATACACTCATATACCTTGTTGTCAGACATGTTTTCATTCTTCAGAGATGTCATTTAAAGCATACAGTCCAAATTGTATTTTTAAACTATGAACTTATTGAAACATTCTAACAAGTGATGAGAAACAGAATTGTATATCCAGGCTATACTGAAGTCATAATACAACAATTAAAGACAGTTTCACCAAGGAAGAAGCTAAAGAATGAGGTAGCAGGAAACATTTAGTCCCATGAAGGCAGTACAAAACCAAGACAATTCAGCAATGAACAATACCAAAAAACATTTTAGAAACTGAAGTTAGAATACCTGTAACTTTAAAAAAGTTTAATTTGGAGGTCAAATCCAGTCTTAACAGATAACAATTAAAACTTTTAGATAATCAGTTTAGAATTTTTCTCTGTAGGAACTTAGGAACCCGGGTTCAAATTAGGTCTTTGAAAAAGTTTGAGGCAAGCCAAAAATAAAGTTAATTTATGTGCACAATACAGAATGAAAAAACTTTGAAATGGCCACTTTTTACAGAAACCAACAGAGAAGAACACACATGACATGAATCTCAGACACAAGAGAGAACAGTTAACACAGAGACAGCTTGCACAGACATATGACGTAATATAATGAGCGAATTCTCTTCTTCTTTTTTAAATTTTATACAATAACTTGATGTCAAGGCACAGAAAATTCTCAGTTTTTTGGTCTATAGTACACCTTGGCTGTGTAGGGCTGTGGAACCATTAATTTTTTATTGTCATATTTATACACAATCATTTAGAATTTAATACATGTTTTAGTTAACTTTTTAAAAACACTTTTGTACCCAGCCGGGTGTAGTGGCACACGCCTTTAATCCTAGCATTTGGGAGGCAGAAGCAGGCAGATCTTTATGAGTTCAAGGCCAGCCTGGTCTACAGAGCGAGTTCCAGGACAGCTGGGACTACAGAGAGACCCTGTCTCGAAAACACAAACAAAACAAAACAAAACAAACCACTTTTGTACTCACAATCACCAAATGTTGGATTGATTCACTAAATGCCTGTTCCACCCTAACTAACAGTCCTGTTAAGGAGGACCATCTGCCTGGCATCTTACTATGATGAATTTTGTATTTTCAGGGGAGCTGAGCAGTAACAGGTCTAGCTGCTTGGAACTTGGGGCATGAGCTCTTTGTGTGCATGCTTGCCTGCACAGGAGAAAGGGGAGTCTCTTCCAAGCCTTAAGGGCAATGTGTTGAAATTGTGAGTGTAGTTCAGGAGAGAATTTTGCCTGATTTTCATTTTTGTCATAAGGACAGTTGCCCTATAATTTGTCTAAAGTTCAGGCTTTAGAGGGCCAGCAGCAGCTGAATTACAGCGGGCAGCATCCTGGCACCTTTCAGTAAAGTCAGCTTTCCATAGGAGAAAATCTCCTCTTGTTAAAGTAGCTTTAGCCAACAAATTCCAATCATTGACTGTAAGCCAGTCTTTACTGAGAGATTCTAATAATGAAATAGTAAAAGGGGCAACAGGAACATAGGAAGAGACTGCATTTATTTTTTTTTTATGTGTTTAAATTTAAGACAGCAGTACCATTGAATTTTAGGAATTAGAATTTTCTCATCTCCCTCATCTCCCGTGTCTTCCGACTCCCCAAGGTCCTCTGCCTCTGTCCCTCCCTCTCCTGACTCCACGTTCTCAGAGTCTGTGTTCTCAGAGTCTGGAAGCCCAGGCTTGCTACATTCTTTCTCAGTGGTTTTGGATTGAGATCGAGTTACTGGGAAGGCATGAATAGTTTTACTTTTGGTTTTATTTCTAGAGGAAGGTTTTCGAGCAGGAGGGATGGGAGGGGAACTAATTTCTAAGTCAAGATCACGCAGCTGCCTGAGCAATTTTGACTTCTCCTTTTTGACTTGAAGTAATGCTTTAAGGGATTGAGCTTCTCGAGAAAGTTTAACAGTGGCTTGTCTAGTTATTTTTTCTAAATCAGATTGAGTGTTGAGCGCTGGAGCACAAAAAGGGGAAGCTGTTTTATAGGGCGGAGGAAACAGATCTCGTTGGGGACTGACTGGTGGTGCTGGGGGTGGAGGAAAAGGATCTGAAGGTGTCTGAAGGGGCCAATTTGAATTATGATACCCAGTAACCTCCTCCTCAAGGCCAGTCACAGTCACCTCTTTGGGGAAATCATCATGGGGAGCTTGACATTTAAATTCAGATAGGACAGGGTAAAGAGATTTGGAAGTAGGGTTCTTAGGTGGGAGATCACTTATAGGCTCTGGTATGGGGATTGAGATAGAAGGGTATTCAGAAGCGGGGATTGCCTTTAGGGGGAACTCTTAAACAAGGAGAAATTTGACTAGCCTTAAAACCTGTTGTGAGATAATTTTCACCATCTTGTACTATTTTTGAAACCTCTGCCTGAAAATGAGCAACTTGTAAAACATCATTTATGTGGGGCTGGAGAGATAGCCTAGCAGTTAAGAGCACCGACTGATCTTGCAGAGGACACGGGTTCCATCCCCAGCACCCACATGGCGGCTGAGAACCGTCGGTAACTCCAATTCCAGTTCCAGGGGAACTCCAGTTCCAGGGGAATCCAACACCTTCTTCTGACCTCTGCGGCATTGCACAACATGGGTGCACAAACCTACATGCAGACAGTACATTCATACACATAAAAAAATAAATAAATAAAATTAAAAATTAAAAAAAAACATGATTTATGAGATTCCAGTAAGAAAATGCCTGTACAGGGACTTTCTCTTGGCCAAACACTTGATAACAATCTCTTAGGCAGTCACAAAAATGGTTCCACCATTTTTCATCTATGGTTCCTTCTTGAGGAAACCAAGGACAGACATCCTCCAGAAAAATGAAGAACTTAACTAAATCTTTTTTCTTTTTTTTTTTTTTAAACAAAGTGGACACTCAAGGTCCAGCCAGCCATCAGCTTTTTTTTTTAATTAATTTTATTTCTGTATGTGTGAATGTACTGTCTGCATGCAAGTCTGTGCACCCGTGTCGCGCAATGCCGTGGAGGTCAGAAGAGGGTGTTGGATTCCCCTGGAACTGGAGTTTCAGACGGTTCTCTGTCCACCATGTGGGTGCTGGGGATCGAACCCAGGTCCTCTGTAAGAGCAGTCGGCGCTCTTAACCGCTAGGCCATCTCTCCAGTCCCCTAAATCTTTTTTCTTAACCCTAGTTCCACGGGTCTTGAGAGAATTTTTTAACCCTTGTATAAACAACTCATGTTTGTTAAGTGTTTGTCCCACAGTTCCTTCTTTCTCGAGGAATTTTTACTGAATTATCTAGTTCCTTCTTTCTCGAGGAACTTTTACTGAACTCTCATTCTTAACCCTTTTCTTGTGCCTTTAGGGTTCATTAACCCTTTTGTGTAAACAATTTTTCATTCACCGAGTCGGTTGTCCCGTGCTTTCTTACCTGAGCTATGTTTCAAGCTCCCTTACCTGAGCTTGCGCCACTCCACTTACCTCTCGTGATCTGTATTACAGGCGGGTACTCCTGCAGTGATCACCAATGCGGATCTGACTCACCTGATGGGTGGCTATCCAAGTGAAGGAAGGACGTCCTTTCTATGAAGAGCGGCGTTCAGGTCAGCTCTCATGCCTCGAGCCCCATGTTGGGCGCCACTTGCCCTGGCCTGCAGGGTCTTCAACAAGGTCCCAAGGGGAAAGGAACCTGAATGAGAGACAAACCAGATACAAGGAAGGAGACCAAGACAAGAATCTGATCAATGTCTCAAATTTTATTTTTTGCAAGGCAGTTTATATAGGAGTGAGCAGGAGGAAGTAGCCCCAGTTGGCATAGTTTAAGGCTGTTAGGTTACTAGGATACTTAATTGCCTAATGTTTTCTGGGAAAGGTCATGGATGGCCATGAGTGGGCGAATTCCCAGAAGAAGCAGGGCATTCCAGTCAAATGGGGCATGACGCCTGATAAGTTATCTATAAGCTTGGTCAGCTGCTTATCGCTAAATGGATGAGCTTTGGGGAAACAGAAACTTAAGTTGACCCTAGCAAGACCGTTGCCTGTTGGCCATGGCTCCCAACACTAATCATGGGGAAATGGCATGAAGAAAGAAAACCAATCATTCCTAGAATGACTAAGGAAAAATGGCTTATTGGTATCTGAGAACACTACCCCCTGAGTTTTTATGATCTTCTATGTCAATAAACCTCTGTCTCATTTCCCACTCTCATTGTGAGGTGTTCAAATTCTTGAAGGAAGTTCATAAGTGTCAACCACAGTTTGAATGATCTCCACTAAAGAGAGGGTTGTATTGGGTCTTTAGCACTATAGTTTTAATAGAATTTACCCACTGGTTAATAAATCTGAGAAGTGAGTTAATGATTCATGGGCCACAAGTCAGAAGGATGTTTACTGGCAGATCCAGGAAGTTTCAGCTCTCAATTGAGAAATTTGGGGGGATCTTGACCCTAAACTGCATAACCAATTTTTAGTTCCTACTTTTATCATATTACCCTCTGAGGAGGTTACCCCAATTGCCAAGATGGAATCAGATCACTGACCGCTCTGACTTCTATGCTGAAAAGGCACATAGGGGGTGACACGTGGGATACCCCCTGCTCAATGGGTCTATCTAAAAGACCCACAAAAGTATAGTTTATAGAGAACAAAGTCCTTGACTAGTGCCTGTGAAGAAGAAGTGAAGGCAAGAGTAGTTAGGTACATTTTCTAGGCAGGGAACCAGGAGATGAACAGGGTGAATTAAATGTCCAACTTAAAAGTCCATTAGAATTTCCCTGAGGGATTCCAAAGCATCCATTATTGCGCTTCTCTTTTTGTTCATTTGGCTGTGTTGTCTGGACTCAGGATCTGCTTTCCAGGTATTTTGATAGTCACAGTGTGAGTTTCCTCTTAGGTATTTGATAAATAGAAAGAGGAAATTTTATTATTTGACGGCAATAGATCTCATATGATTTTGGAGATCCACTAATGGGACTCTAGCCAGTGTCCAGTCTATAAAGAAGAAAATCTCTTCATGCTTTAAAAAGGGAAGCCTGGTCCTGCAAGTCCTGACTTTGTCCTCCCATGGATGGAACTGGTAAATGAAAAGCCAAAAGGAGCCATAGGGTCCCACAACCACCCCCAAAACCTGAGTGGCCCCTAAAGACCAGATACTCAGCTGACCTTGAGAAAACAAAACTTGGTTAATCTGGGCTAACTGTATGGACTTAAACACCCAAAAAGAAGTATAATGAAAAGATAAGTAATCATTATATTTCCTTTAAAGTCTAAGAGATTGTGCTTCCAAACATTAGACCCATCTTTTTCAAAATGAGAGGATCAGTCTTTTTTTTTTTTTTTTTTTTTTTGGTCTTTGCGAGAAAGGGTCTCCCTATAAAACCAGCTGGACTGGAGCTGGCCTGCAGCTTGCTATGTAGACCAGGCAGGCCTTGAACTCACAAGAGCCAGCCTGCCTCTGCCTCCCAAGTGCTAGGATTAAAGGCGTGGGCCACCATGCCTGGCAGAGGATCAGTCTTTTTATATCTGTGTAGTGTCCTACTGCATGATCTTCATTCTACATGAACCTCATTCCTTCACACGCTGAAAGGCATCCTTCTTGTCCTCATGTGGAGGCTACTATGAATAGTTCTGCAATAATGTAGGTCAATATGTTTTTACTATGAGGCTTTGAACACTTTTCTTACATACCCAGTATAAAGATTGCTTTTTTTTTTTTTTTTTTTTTGTTTATTTTTTGTTGGTCTTCTTGAGACAAGGTTTTCTTGTAGCTCTAGCTGTCCTGGAATTCACTATGTAGACCAGGCTTGCCCTAAACTAACAGAGATCTGCCTTATTTCTGCTTCTTGAGTGCTGGGATTAAAGGCATGTGACACCATGCATGACTAAAAGAGAACTTTTATTTATTAAATGATATTTCCTTTAAAATTTTTTGGGAATACTGTGAATTGCCTTCCACAGTGACTATAAGAATTTAGGGTACATCTGCATTTCATCATGATCACTGATTCTTAGAGTGACTGATATATTGTTATTGCCTCCACTTATGGGTGGTATTTGGCCACAATGCCACAAGAACAGTATAAAACACAGGAACATACACTCATGATGATTATTTAATATAATCTATGAAAAGAGTCCAATACCAATCATGAGGAGCTAACCTAAGTCATTAAACAAAGTATCACAAGCATCCAAATTTTCTATATGTCCTTTTGGTGGTGACACTATTGGTAATATCCAATCTATTTATATTCCATATATGTAGCACTGGAGGTGCTTTGTTATTTGATAATTTTATAACTGTTCATAATGAATTGGTTCATTTTAAACACCATTATCCCATTATCTTATTTCATCCCATTCCCTCTCCTGTTGAAATTCTTACAAACAATCCCAGCTTCTACAGTGATTTCTTTTATGATACATTGAGTTTAATTGTGATTTATTACATAAGCATGGGCTAGGTTATTTACAGGAACATGGAAATTTTATTAGTGGTTACAACACAGGTAAAAATGACTTCCTCTGTGCTAGCAGGCATAAAAGGGCCAGAGTTTTATAGAGAGAGGAAGTGCCTCATGAATCCTTCCCCTTGTATGATGGAAAGTGGAAATATTAAACCTTGTGCAACTAACCAGAGATGAAATATCTCATATATATGTGAATTTTTGAGATTTTCACCCATGAGTACTATATTTACATCACTTCAACCTCTCCCTCTTCTTCTTCCAACTCTTCCCACATCCACCCATTCTCTCAATTCTGTGACATCTGTGATTATTTATTTAGCAATATTATGCTGAGTCAATTTCATAGTACTTGTGTGGACACGTGTTTAGGGCTGACCACTTGGGAGTGAATGCAGTACGTATGTGTATTAGTCACTTTTCTGTTGCTATGATAAAACTACCATGAACAACGGAATTTATAAAAGGAAGAGTTTATTTGAGCTTACAATTGACGGTTCCAGGGAATTAGCGTCCATTGTGGTGGGAAGCATGGTGGCCTGGGCTGGAGCAGCAAGCCAAGGGTCATATCTCACAATGAGCACAGGAAACAGAGAGAGATACTGGAGACTGCAAGGCTTGATAAACTCACTAAGCCTGCCCCCAATGACATACTTTCTTTAGCTCAGCCACACCTTCTAAGACCTCCAAGAACAGCGCCACCAAATGGAGACAAAATGTCTGAATACTTAAAGCCTATGGGGGACACATTCAAACCACCACATACTCTTTACCCATATATGAAAAATTCCAAAGTCTGAAAATGAATGGCTGTTTAATTCTAGATCCTGCTAAAGGATTCACAATATAAGAGCACAATCGTTTTCAGATCATGAGGAATATAACATTAACTTTGCTCAGTTTGCCTTACAACTAGCTGCTTGGTGCTACCACCCACAGATGAGGGGTACCATTTGTCATTTGATTTTTTTTTTCTGGGACTGTGGTGCTTCACTTAACATAATATCTTCTAGTTCCATCCATTTACCTGCAAAGTCCATGATGTCATCTTTCTTTACTGCTGCATAGAACTCCATTGTGTAGATGTACCACATTTTCTCTATCCAATAGTCAGTTGAGGGGGACTTGGGTTGGTTCCAGCTCTTCGCTATTGTGAAGAGAGCTGCAATAAACATAGCTGTGCATATATCTCTGTGTTAGGATGAGTCTTGTGGGTATATACAGAGGAGTGGTACGACTGGGTCAGGTGGTAAGCTTATTTTGAGTCTTTTAATGGTTCTCCACACTGCTTTCCATAATGGTTGTACAAGTCTGCATTCCCACCAGCAGTGACTGAGTGTTCCCCTTTCCCCACAACCTCTCCAGCATTTGGTATCATTTATTTTATTGATCCTAGCAAATCTTATCATATTGAGATATCTTTTTATTGTTATTTATATTTTATTGTTATTAAACTTTTTCCATAAATCATACATCAATTCTCAATCTAATTTAGAGTCACCCCCATTTCCATGCCGTCCACACCACCTGAGTTCCTGCACTCTGCCATACATGTCTTGCATCTTTTTCTGAGTCGTTCCAGAGTTTTTTCCAGTTCTTTTGTTGTTGTTTTTTTCACTAACTTGTATTGCTTATATATATATATATGAATACATACATACATACCTATATCACCTGAATTGGAGAGGATTTCTTTCTAAAGTATGTCATGTTTTCCATAAGGAAGTGCTTGAAGATTCCTCCTTGGCAAGTCCAAACAACCATCAATCCTGCCCTTGTTTTTCTCTACACTTGGGTCTTTCCTTCCCATGGTCCACCAAAAGAAGTTCATTAAGCACGTGACCTGTCTTGATCCCCCTGCACTGGCCTCCATGATACAGCCTGCATAATCCAACAATGGCAGTCTATACTCTCTCAAGGCTGAAATCCCCTTAGCTGCTTGGTCCACAAGCTGGGTATCTCAGTAGTCCCCATCTGGCATTGAAGGTTTGGAGGATTCTTGGAGAGACATGAATCTACAGTCCATATTAGAGGGTTAAAAAGTTGTGTCTCACTGGGCATGGTGGCACACACCTTTAATCCTAGTACTTGGGAGGCAGAGGCAGGTGGATCCCAGGCCAGCCTTGTCTACAGAGTGAGTTCCAGGACAGCTGGGGCTACAAGGAGACCCTGTCTCAAAAAGACAAAAAAAAATCTGTGTCTCATGTCTTTGAAGAGTGGCAAAAGCAGTGGCTGGCACAGAGTAGATGCACTTGCCAGTAAGAATTAAAGATAGACTGAACAACAGTACTCTCTCTTTTTTTCTTTTTGTCTTTTTACTAAGATCTCAAGTTTTATATCTGAAGTACAATTTCTCTGGTCTTACTAATTATTTATTTCTGGTTTTACCTTCCTTTTGGATGCTGAATGGCACGCAGTTAGCCCAGATTAACCAAGGTTTTTGTTTCTTGAGATCAGTTGAGGATCTGGTCCTCAGGGGTCCCTCGGGTTTTCTTGGGGGGGAGCAGGAGGGTGGGAGCCCCTGGCTCCTTTCAGCTTTTCATTTGCCAGTTCCATCCACTCGAGGACAAAGTCAGGTCTCATTAGACCAGGTTTCCCTTTTTTTGAAGCATGAGCAGACTTTCTTCTTTATAGACTGGACACTGGCTGAAGTCACATTAGTGGATCTCCAAGATCTCCCTGAACAGGAAGGCTGGTGACCCACATTTTCAGGACATTTCAAGAGATGCTGCCATGCATAGACTGCTAAGACTTGGTTGACCTCTGAGGACAAGAAACAAAGTTATCCCTTAGGTCCCTTGGCCACATTGGTATGGGCATAATGTATGGCCATTAAGCACCCATAAAGGACAAGTTATACCAGCCTGATACACTGTACCTCTATTAAAATTGTATCTTTTGAAAATGAAATGTATGTTATTTCCATATCATATTTCTTGATTCACATTTTCCCATTTTAATTTTATATTACCCTAAAAGTTGCATACATACCCTCCATCATATACCAAAAATCCAAGGTCTGAATATAAATGGTAGGTTAGTTCTACTATCTATCTAGGGATTTAAAATATAAGAGATAGTTGTTTTCAGATCATGAGGACTATAACATTAATGTTGCTCAGTTTGCCTTACAATAAGGTACTTGGCTCTAGCATCCACAGATGAGGGATACCATTCATCTTTTGTTTTTCTGGGACTGTGTTACTTCACTTAGCATAAAATCTTCTAGTTCCATCCATTTACCTGCAAAGTTCATGATGGCATCTTTCTTTGCAGCTGCATAGAACTCCACTGTGTAGACATACCACATTTTCTCTACCTAATCATCAGCTGAGGGGCACTTGGGTTGGTTCCAGCTCTTCGATATTGTAAAGAGATCTACAATTAACATGGCTGTATATGTATCTCTGCTGCGTGGGATGATATCTTAAAGTGGACTTAATTTGCATTTCCTTAATTATTAGTGTCATTGAACACTTTTTAAGATGTTTCTCAGCCATCTCTAATTCCTCACTTGTGAAGTCTCTCTTCAGCTCTTTACTCCATCTTTTGAGTGAGTCATTTGTTTTCTTTCTTCTTTGTTTTTTGGGTAGCTTATATATTCTGAAAGGTAATGCTTTGTCAGATATATCAGCGGTGAAGATATCCTGCAACCCTGTGGGTTTTCTTTTCACTTCCTTGATTGTTTCACTGTACAGAAGCTTTTGAGTTTAATGAGGACCCACTTGTCAGTTGTCAATCTGATTTCCTGCATAGCTGCTGTCTGACTTACAAAGTCATTTTTGGGCTGGGCTTGGTGGCACACACCTTTAATGCCAGCACTCGGGAGGCAGAGGCAGGCAGATCTCTATGAGTTCAAGACCAGCTTGGTCTACAGAGCGATCTCCAGGCCAGCTGAGACTAAAGAGAGACCCTGTCTCAAAAATACCAAAAGGAGAAAAGAAAAAAGAAAAGGAAAGAAGAAAAGAAAAGAAAAGAAAAGTCATTTCCCACACCTGTGTCCTGAAGGCTGCTGCCAAGTTGTTGTTCAGTCACCTTAAGAGTTTTGGGTTTCACATTGAGGTCTTAGATCCATTTGGTGTTGACTTCTGTACAGGGTGAGAGGTAGGGGTTTAATTTTATTCTTTTACAAGTGGTGATCCACTTTTGCCAACACCACTTGCTGAAGATGCTGTCTTTCCTCCATTGTGTCTTCTTGGCTCCCTTGTCAAATATGAGGTGGCTGAAATTGTATGTGCTCAAGTTTGGATCTTCAGTTTTGTTCCCTTGGTCTTCAGGTCTGTTTTTGTGCCAGTACCAAGCTGTTTTTATTACTATAGCCCTGTAGTACAGTTTGACATCTGGTATAGAGCCTGCTATATTGCTCGTTTCACTCAGGGTTGCTTTGGCTATTTGAGGTCTTGTTATTCCATTTCAAATAGAAAATTTATGATTCAGAGGTTTGATCTTTTCATAGTGCCCCACATTCCCTGGTTGTTCCACTTTTGTGTATTTTTTAAATTTCTATAATCTTTACTTGAGCTTTTTAGTTGTTCTCTGTTATCTTCCAGGTCTGATATTCTTTTTTCTGCTTTCTCCATTCTACCTCTGAGGCTTTTCTCCATCCTTTCCTCTTCATTGTATGAGTGTTTGATTTCCTTTTTCATTTCAACCTGTGATTTCTTTAGTATTTCCACTTCCTTTTGGAGCTTCTCAATCTAGTCCTGTAGCTCCTTGCTTCACTGGTTTGTTACATTTTTTTTTTATTTGAGCATGGGATCTTTTCAGTGTTTCCACTTCCTTCTGGAGTTTCTCATTTTCTGGAGTTTATCATTCTCTCCCTCTAGCTCTTTCTGGAGTTTATCATTCTCTCCCTTTATCTCTTTCCAAAGTTTGTCATTCTTTCCCTCTAGGACCTTCTTGAGTTTTTCATTCTCTCTCTTGAGTTTTCTGACTTGTTCTTTATATTCTTTGATTTCTTTGAATATGTCTATGATTGTTCTTCTAAGATCTGTGTCCTGAGTTACTTCTAGGGAGATATTATAGGAATCTTCTATAAGGTTGGTATAGTTTGGTATGGAATTATTCTCTGCTTTTCCCATGTTGATCTTTTATTGTGTTTTGGGGATGTGGGGTGTGTGCGTGTGTCTGTGTCTGTGTCCATGTGTCTGTATGTCTGTGTGTGTCTGTGGGTTCTGATATGAATCACAAATGTCTACTCACTGTGTTGAAGGCTTGCTTTCCCCTTGTTTATGGAGTGTTGGCTTGTCTAGGTTTCAGGCTTTCAATTTTGGTTACATATTGCAATTCTAACTTACTCTTCCCTCTCTGTTTGGAAGGTTCCCTGTCAGTATCCTGCTGAGCACTGTGCTCACTCTGCTTCCAGCCAGCCAGTTCCTCTAGGTTGTTTGTAGGGCTTGGTGTTGCGGGACTGGAGTTATCTGAGGTTCACTGTTTCATTTATTGCCTTGTGCCCCAGAATCACTATTATGGTCCCACTTGGACACTCCCTCAGCAATTCCAGTTGGGGGTGGGGAGTAAGTTGTCACTTAGCCCATACCCCGTACTCTGTGCTCCAGGTGCACTCGAGTCCCCCAGTGGCAACAGGCCCCTCTAGCTTTCTTAGCAGCATCCATATTGTTTTCCATAGTAGCTGAAACAGTTGACACTCCTATCAAGAATGAATAAATCTTCCCTCCACATCCTTGCTAATATTTTCCACCATTTGCTGTACAACATAAACTAGAAAAATAAATAGCTATTCAGGGATTGGTAAGGCAAAATCAGAAAGTAGCTTTAGTTTGAGTAAGATTGTTGAACATTTTGTAATATTAGCCATTTGTGTTTCTTCTTTTGAGAATTCTCTTTCAATTTTGTAGCCCATTTTATATTATTTTCTTTAAATTGTTATTGATTTTTTTTGCTATTTTCATAAAAGCAATTTGATGACATTTAGATCCCCTCTGCTACCTAGACGCACCAACCTTATTATATATATATTATATATATATGTTATATATATATCATATATCATATATATATATATATATATAATATAGCCTATAGTCTAATTTCTGTCCCTAAATGTCCTTCGCTATGGATAGACCCACTGGTATTGGCTTACCTACTTAGAGACACATCCTTGAAAGTGATCGACTCCCCATCCAAGTAGCACTGCATTGCCCCTTCCAGGGAGATGAAGGCCTGAGGCCAACACCAGCTTGATTTCTCCTGGTTTTTCTATGACTCATGAACATAGTGTCTTCAGCAATAGGGTGTTAATGTCCATTGCTGGTGGTAACCAAGAGCAGGGGCAGTGAGCCCTATTGTTTGAGGGTCTAAAAGATCCATGGCCAACAGCCTCTAAAGAGGAGCCAATCCCTGGTATTGGGCATTTTCTAGCTTATGTTGTCTAGTAAGAGCTCTACCCCCTGTTATTAGGCAGCTCTTTTAACTCTCATTTTAGAGTGCACATGCATATATTTTAAGCAGCATAAAGGCCAATGGAATGATGCAATGGAGGGAATATAGAATGCAGTGATATAAAGGGGAATAATAGTGTAGGAAGTGTTAAATGGGGTGAAGAATGGGAAAGCAGGGCAGAGGAGGGTGTATGGGGAGGGATAACTAACAAGATGCCTTTAGAGAAAGCTGTATGGATGGATAACTACCACTATGGAACCTTCTCAAAGTGTGTTATGAAAGAGGTTAGTTACAATGGGGGACATTACCCCTACCAGAAATATAAACTAATAAAGCCTACTTCTAGGAATGGACTTCCTCTTTTGAAGCTGTTAAAGAGTGATCCCTGGTGATTACTACCCTTGGTTCCCCACCAGCACTTGAAGTTATGGCCCTTTGATGAAGACACTACATACATGAGCTATAGAACAAACAAGGAGAAATCAACCTGCTGACTTCAGACCCTCATCTGTACTGTCATTAGGACTTTTGAGATTTCACTGAAACCCTAGAGTGCTTATGGTGACATGGCCATATGAACTACATTTACTTTCTGCTGAGCTGACCTCAATGAAGAAATGACAGGAAGAGCAGGAAATCATCCAATGTAATCCCAGAAAACACAACATATTGCTTTGTTAAAATGAAGATCTCTCTCTCTCTCTCTCTCTCTCTCTCTCTCTCTCTCCCTCCCACTCTCCCTCCCTCCCTCCCTCTGTGTGTGTGTGATGTGACATTGTCATAAATATATGAGCATTTCATAGTGAAAAGTCATAAAATCTTTTTTGAAGAATTTCTATATGTATACAATGTATTTTTAATTTGCTAAAAGCATCATTCTCTTATCTTGTTCCCAACCCCATAAAATTTCTCTGTCTCTCCACAAAAGTCCCTTTCCGATGTTCATGTCTTCTTTCTCGTGTGTGTGTGTGTGTGTGTGTGTGTGTATGCATGTGTGTGTGCGTGTGTATGCGTGTGTGTGTGTGTGTGTGTGTGTGTGTATGTGTATGTTACTGCATTTAAGTAAACCTTTTTTTTTGGTCATTTGTTAGATCCTGTATTGTGAGAAACTTTTCCAGAAGAGATATAACACAAAAGTCTAATCATCCAAGAGCAGACACCCACAGCAAGATAAAATCCATTGAAGTCAGTTAATCAATGATTTTTCATTGAAGATATCAACAGGAGTATGGTTGAGTATGTGTTCTCTACCTGAGCAATGATGACTCAAAAACAATCGTATCACCAAAATACCCACCATAATATAGGTGAAGACCCATGAAAGAATCACATCTGGAGGTCTCTGTGCACAGTGAATGCAGCCTCACAGATCTGAGAATTCCCTGTAGGTTGCTAGACCAGGGACTCCTCTTCTGTAATAGTTTGTTGTGTCTGTAAAGCTAGAGAAGGGCCCATGTCAGTCAAGTTTCAGCTTTCCCAATCATGTGTTTGCCTGCAGAGCCTCGTGTTCTTCCCTAGCCCCTCCTGAAGAGAATATTTCAGTTCAGAGGAAACTGCTAAACAATAGGTCCTGGTGGGCTCCGCAGGTGGTACACAAGTGAAGCCAATAAATGCCCCTTCCCCAGAATCCATCCATAGCCCATAGGTAAGCAGTAAGAGGCAGAACCCCGTGAGATCCTCTCTGATGCTTGGTGGACTGTGGATAGTACTAGGCCTGCACAGACCAAAGCAGGCAGCATGTACTGTTGTGAGAAATTTACTGCAATGGATAAGGAGGAATTTGATAAAGCAATGTTCATTTACAATAAAGGAACTCAATACAGAAGTGGGTTCAGGTGGAAAATTTCATGGATCAGAATATGCCAGACTTACCAATGAATGTTTCAATGAAAATTCAATTGTAGAAAGGTTACTATGAGCAATCCTGTCACAGGCAGTCATTTTGTACACTCAATTCATTATTTTAAAATTCTGAATAGATTTGTGAAATTATATATCTTTGTACATATTGCCCCGATGTTAAATGGTGTTAAATGGTAGTTACCATTCTGTGGGTATGACAGAAAACAGGAGACTTCTGAAAAGGTTTGCAAATGAAAGGCTGGCTTCCCAGAGATTTACTGTAGTTTATCCAAGTAAAGCAGAGTCGGGATGCACCAGAGCCATGTCTCATGAGCAGGGAGGGGCTGGCCATGGGGAAACAGAGAAGCTCACCAGACACCAGCTGAGATTCACCACAAAGTTTAAAGAAATGGTAAGGAGGGTGGGAAGGGTGTAAAAGCAGAGACAGATGCTCACCAGGACAAGGATGGTTTTGGTAGCTCTGGACTCTTAGAATCCAGCAGGAGACCTTGGTCCTGCTCCTGTGTTCTAGTCTCTGCTTGTGCCTGTGCAGGATGAGAACCATGGAGCTGCTGAGCCACAGCATGAGCACCATGCACACAGCACCAGGAATCATCACATGTGCTGAATGCAGTACTTCACCAGCTCTGTCAGAATGAACAGAACGGTGTCCTAAATCCTTGAGACTTGTGATGTTTTCACTGCATGATTTTCCCTTCATGTGTGTAAGAGAAACAATGCCAAACATGAGGGACAGGATCCAGTTCAGATAGACAGAATATCCTACATATTTGGTAGCTTCAGCTTTAAATTTGCTCAGCTCAAACCTTCAGGGCTATGATTATGGCCTGAAAAACACCCAATGAACAGGTTCCATCAAATGACACACCCCTACCCACCCTGTGAAAGTAAGAATGAGTCTTACACCAAAAATCACTGAAGAAGCATTGGAAACCAGAAGCTGCCACTGTCTGTGCTATTCCTTTACATAAAAAGTTAAAAAGTTGGCAAAAATCAAATGCACCAGAATCAAGTCCAAGTACTTTAGCTTGTCACCCTTGAAATAAAGTACAAAGTAATTTCAGAGCAGAGTGGAGTTTTCCAATACTCCAGCCACAGTCAGTGATAACAAGATCATTCCATTAGCCAGAGTGCTTGCTGCCATCCAGTAATTTCCTATTGCCTGAGCCTGAGAATCCAGAGTGGAAAGATTCTCATGGACTGCATGTTCCATGACAACTGAAACCAACACACTCCACTTAATTTATTTCTGCTTGACTTAATATTAAGACATAAACTATTATTAAACTATTATTAAAGCTACCAATGTTCATTATTGAGTTTTGTTTTTATGCTTCCCTATTACATCCACAATTCCTGGGATTTTCCTCTTTTTTCATTAATATACATCTGTTTGTGAATATTAATTTCATAGGCCAATATCAATTATGAATGAACACTCAGATATTTCAAAGGAAGCAGATGCATCAAGAAGGAACATAATGCTGATGTGATCTGCATGATGGAAAATTAGTGCATCGAGCCAAGCATGACCTCATTCATTCCAAGAACTCATTTGTTTTGTATTTAAAATGTCATTTTAATTAAGCTATAATGAAACAAATTCTAGAATCACAGACAAGACTGCAATCAAAGGGTAACTAGATTTTGTACTCTTACAGGAGGAGCTTCAAATACATATTTAATTAGTTGTTACTTAAAAGTCCTCACCAGGCTTTTAGAGGGAGAAGACCTTATGGTCATCACATGGTACATTTACCATCTCAACTTCCCTACCTCACATGCACAGTTAGAGGACAATTTATTCTCAGCTGATTTCCAGATAAATGCACAACTACACAGAAAGAGATATTTTGTTGATTCATACCCCAATTAAATAAACCTTGGAAAAATATAGGCAGAACCTTAGAAAGCCTGAAAAACCCACAATTCTGGCAATAGAGCATCAGCAACAGGCTGATTATAAATTAACAACAACAATTACTTTGAAAAGATGAAGTCACATAGTCACTGTGAAGAGTCCACTAATTTAGGAGAATTAGGGTTAGGTGTGGGTCTAATATCCAGGTCACTTTGCTGCCTGATCCCTTTCCTCAAGGAGTCTCTCTGTTCTGTGACTTTGCCAATCAATCTGCTTCAGTCTCTGGAACTCACTCTTTGAGATGAAAGTTTAAAAAAAGTATCAATCTTCACAAGGATTTCAGTGCCATCATCTCACTTAACAAGAAAGGTGCTGAAAAAAACCAGCCAATGCTTGAGATATGGGTCTGTGATTCCACAATGTCACCCCCCAGACCTGCAATTATCTCTTCACCTGCAGTAGCAATAAATGTGCAGTCTTTAACAGCATAAATGTTCACTAAGAATTATTTTTCCCAGCAGGCAGTTACAAAAGAATCACAAGTTTCTTGCCTACAGCTCTTAAGAGAATATGTAGATGTTGAAAATTGTCTGATGACTCTTGATCCCTGGAGATCACGATAAAATCTCATAGGGACAGAGCACAAACTACCGAGATCTGACATGTTTGGGATCTGCAGTCAGCTATCGATGCTCCATTGTATTATTTCCTCTCCAGAAGAACCAAATTTAGTTAGTTCCTATTTGTAACTCTAAAGTGACACCATCTTTTAAGTGTTAAAATAGAAACCACCAGGTGCAAGCCTTTAATCCTAGCACTTGGGAGGCAGAGGCAGGCAGATCTTTGTGAGTTCAAGTCCAGCCTGGTCTACAGAGTGAGTTCCAGTACAGCTGGGGCTACAGGGAGACCCTGTCTCCATTAGAAAATAAATAAATAAATAAATAAATAAATAAATAAATAAAATGAAAAGAAACAAATATATGATAAGGATTCTCATAAATCATGAAAACACTGCAGTACTTCACGTTGCATATTAGTGTATATTCGCACTGCTTTGCTAATTGGCACTTGCATTTTGGATAAAATCAAGTGTTTTCAGTTTTGACTGTCATTAGTTACAGGAAAGAATCCACAGCCATACCTAAAGAAGAAACACTAAGGTTCTATAATGGTCCCTGACAAAGGAGAACAGCAGGGGCATCTGGAGCGACAGGCCAAATCAACCATGTCCTGGAACAGGCAGATACACCATTCTGCCCACATCAGAGCAAAACTTTATAAGTTGACCAAAGCAGGGAGCTCTCTTTGCTATTTTCGATCTTCCCAAATCTACAACAACAGAACAATATTTACAGTGAATAGTTTTAAAATACCTATGACATTTACCTACATGGTAGTGCATACCTTTAATCTCAGTACTCAGGAGGCAGAGGCAGATAGACCTTTCTGAGTTCAAGGCCAGCCGGGTCTACATTGTGAGTTCCAGGACACCTGGGGCTACAGGGAGACCCTATCTCTCAAAAAGAATATATATCTATATCTATATCTATCTATCTATCTATCTATCTATCTATCTATCTATCTATCTGTATAAAATTCACTGTTGCATTAAAGTCCTGGAATAGTTATGAAGTGTTCAGGACAGAAGCACTACAAATAAGGGGGTATATTTAGAAAGGTGAATAAAAAAGTACCTTGGAAAGAGGACATTTGATTTCTGTTTTTATGTCTGTTTTGTATTCAAATTTTGTGAAATTAAAAAAAATTATTTATTTATTTTATATGTATGAATGTACTGTCTGCATGTAGGTCTGTGCATCCATGTCATGCAATGCCACGGAGGTCAGAAGAGGTCGTCAGATTAGCCTGTGTGATGGTTAATCCTGGGTGTCAACTTGACTGGACTAAGGAACAAATAAGAGAGAAAGGGTCTTCTGATTGGACTGCCTCAACCCAGATGGCCCACCCCAAATGTGGGCATTACCTTCTGCCTGCAGACAGTATTTAAGGCCACGGCAGAGGGAGCTGGTCCCTTTTTTCCTGTGGCTTGCCTGTCTCATCTGGTGAGTTTTTCTTGCTGCTGTGATCAACCTTTCAGATCCCAGCGGGTACTGAGGCCGGCAGATCTCCTGGCATCCATTCGGGCCTTCACCACTAGATTGGGACTACTGAGACATCCAGCCTTGTGGACTGAGCAGTTCCCTGGATTCTCAGCCATTCCAGTGTGGTGCAGGTACTGTTGGACTCCTTGAACTCTGTCACGTGAGCAAATCAATAACTTGCATATAGCTATATATTTGTCCTGTTGCTTCTGTTTCTTTAGAGAACCCCGACTAATACACCCTGAAACTGCAGTTCTCCTGGAATTGGAGTTATGGAAGGTTCTCCGCAACCATTTGGGTGCTGGGGATCGAACCCTGGTCCTCTGCAAGAGCAGTTGGCACTCTTAACCGCTAGGCCATCTCTCCAGCCCGAATTTCTTTTTTCTTTTGGTCTTTTCGAGACAGGGTCTCCCTGTAGCCCTGGCTGTCCTGGAATTCACTCTGTAGACCAGGCTGGCCTTGAACTCACAAAGATCAGCCTGCCTCTGCCTCCCAAGTGCTAGGATTAAATGTGTGCACCACCACTCCCAGCTCAGCCCGAATTTTATACAATACATTTATCACATTTAGGTCAACTCATCTATCTGCACCCTCTTATTATCCCCTGGATAATTTAATGTACTCAAGCTTTCCTATGGGTTGTATTTTCACTCTGTTTAAAAATGCCTTTTAATATACAAAGGCTTTTAAATTTCATGTAGTCCAATGTGTTAATTAGGGTAATTTCCTACTCTGTTCATGTACTTCTCAGAAATTATTTCCTTTGCCTGCATGTTGAAATATTTGCTTATACTTTCTCTACCAATTTGAAATTTCAGATATTATATTAAGACATTTGAGGATGGTGTCTTTTCTCCTATGTATGTTTCTGGCCCCTTGTAAAAAAAATCAGGAATCTGAGGTGTGTTGGCTTAAATTTGTGACCTTGTGGGCATTAGATCCAGTTTAGTTCAATTTTCTCAACAGGATGACTCAATAACAAACTCAATCCTTCTTCTCCATATGTATGTGACAGTTTTTTTGCCATCATGTGCTGAATATGCTATCTGACTTCCATTCAGGGTTTAGGACAATGATGTTGTGTTAATTACTTTCCTGTTGCTATGATATGACACTATGACCAAGGCAACTTATAGAAGGAGACAATATTTGAGCTTCCAGTTCCAGGACAATGGTCCATAATGGCAGGGAAGGCATGGTAGGAGGAGGCGGCCAGAGCAGAAAGCAGAGTGCTTCCACCTTCAAACATGGACGCAGAGAGTGACTCAAAATCTAGTGAAACTTCTGCACTCTCAAATCCTGATCCCAGCAGCATGCTTCCTCCAGCATGGCCACACATTCTAAGATCTCCCAAAACAGCACCATGAACTGGAGACAAAATATTCAAATGCTTGAAACTATGGGAGACATTTTCATTCAAACCATGATAAATGTCAATTATAAGCAGATGTGTATACTTATTCCTGAATCATCCATTATATCTCATGTATGTATGTATGTATGTATGTATGTATCATCTATCTATATTAATGCTAGTACCATCCAATTTTTGTTATTTTTCTCTCTGTATTATAGTTTGAAATTAACTCTTGTGATATTGTTTAATATGCATTTTCTTTTTTTAATATATTTTTAAATTTATTTATTCATGTATTTATCTTTATGTGTATGAATGTACTGTCTGCATGTAGGTTTGAGCAACTGTGTCATGCAAATGCTGCGGAGGTCAGAAGAGAGCATTGGATTCCCCTGGAACTGGAGTTAAAGATGGTTCTCAGCTGCCATGTGAGTGCTGGGGATTGAACCCAGGTCCTCTGCAAGAGCAGTTGGCACTCTTAACCACTAGGCCATCTCTCCAGCCCTAATGTGCATTTTCAAATCATTCTGCATAGTGAAATCAAGAATGGCATGGGTATTTTGGTAAAGATAGCACAGAATTTATGGGTCTTTTCCAATAATTCCTAGAGGGGAATCAGGACTCAGATGAGTATCAACACTGAAAGTCTGTAATCATACCAGCTCTGACCTTCATTTTGGCCTTTATTAGTTTACAATTGAATGTGAAATTATCAGGCCAGCTTTGATCTGCTCCATTTCATTCTGCTATTTTCTTTACTGCTGTTTTTTGTTTGTCATTTTCCTTCTTCTGGGCTTTCCTTTTTTATTTATTTATTTTTATTTTATTTTATTATTATTATTATTTTTTTTTGGTCTTTTCGAGACAGGGTCTCCCTGTAGTCCCAGATGTCCTGGAACTTATTCTGCAG
This sequence comes from Rhizomys pruinosus, assembly GCA_009823505.1. Lineage (NCBI taxonomy): Eukaryota > Metazoa > Chordata > Mammalia > Rodentia > Spalacidae > Rhizomys > Rhizomys pruinosus. The sequence continues at coordinate 2,072,636 of VZQC01012005.1, read as the reverse complement.
ACCAGGCTCGCCTTGAATTCACAAAGATCCACCTGCCTCTGCATCCCAAGTGCTAGGTTTAAAGGCATGTGCCACCATGCCCTGCTTCTGGGCTTTCCTAAGAAAACATGGTATCCTGGTATGGGAATCTTCTTGCCTCAGCCTCCAAAGGGCAGATTTGTATATTTTCTATTATAATTTAATTTTGTGTTAATACTTTGAGAATTCTGTACAATGAATGTTGATCATGTTTATCCCCTAACTCTTCTGTTTCCTCCCAGATCTGCTACCCAAACAACTTGACCCCTTAGCATTGTGTCCTTAAATAAAACTTCATGAACTGTATATGGTGCTCCCCACAAGCTTCAGGGTACTGGGGGGCACTCAAGAATGGCAAACATACCTATTAAGGGCCACATGATTAAGGACAAGTGACTTCACGTCTCTCACCATTTCTTAATTTCCAGTAGTTCCTCAGTTTGGGGTGATTCTGATCACCTGACCAATCCTTGCCAGGATTTTGTTTGCCTTGACTTCGTGCAGTTCTTGAACATGCTGTCGTCTGACCCAGATTTTGTATGTTCAACTGCTGTTTTCTGTCTCAACTGCAACATTTCATTCAACTTCACCAGTACTCTCTCCTGGCCTCTCATGGTGCTGAGCTTTGGATCCAGTCTGTGATCCCTTCAATCCTTGACTCTAGCTGATGTGACTTCACCAAGGACCATTTATTGCTACTGCAGGGATGACATAATATCAAGCCAGAGCTAGTCTCCATTAAACCCTTCATGCCTCCAAACAGGTACCATATGTGAGACTCATGACTTTCCATCTTTGATTACCAAGTCCAGATACGGAGTTGGTCACCACTAGTCCACAATTTCTGTATGCTTACTCTGAAGAAATACTTCCAGGAATATGTCACCTCAAATATACAGGTATCTTGTTAATTACAGATGACTTTTCACCTCCATGTGACCAACACTGGTATCCTCAATAAAGCATAGGTTTCAAATACACACATTCTTTTTTTTCTATTTTCCTTTTTTTTTTTACACACATTTCTAAAATTTAATTTTGGTTTCTTCCTTAATTTTTACTTATATCTTTTAAAATAATATTTTATTGATTCTTTGACAATTTCATCTATTTTGAACATATTCAGATTTTCTCCACATTCTCTCAGATCACTTCCACCTTCTTATAAATGTAATTCTTTGTCTTTATTATTTTTTAAGGCCTTTCAGTTTAAATTTTGTTCACCAAGTACTCGAGTATGGTTCCATCCCATGGAGCTTGGTCAAATTGTCCAACATCACACCCTCAAGAATACTGGCTCACCCACTTCCAGAAATGACCAGTTGTTCATAGCTTGAGAGCTAGGGCTGAGACTTGCTACCCACCTAATCACACAACACACGGCTTTTGTCTGGCATGGAGTTATACAGGCATTAAGTATAGCCTCACATTTGCTGTGGGTTCACATGTGTAATTACTATTTTATTCCTGCAAAACCCAGATTCCTTGTGTTCAGTCACCATTTGTGGGTCTTAGACTCTTTCTGCCCCTTCTTATGTAATGATCCCTGAGCCTTGGAAGAAGAGGGTGTTATATACGTGTCCCACTTAGGAGTCAGGCATTTCATAGTTTTTTATTTTCTGCACTTTGACCAGTTGTAAATCTCTTTGTTAATCACTGTCTTCCACAAGAAGAAGCTTCTCTGGCTAGAGTTCTGAGATGTTTTAATGTATAGTATAACCATAAGTCATTCATTTTCTTGGTTTAATAACATGTCCATTTAGCAGGATAATAGCAATAGCATCTCCCCCCTGCATCTGTGACCTGTATAGACACAGGTTCAGTTCCAGGTATGAGATCTATCTTATGAAACAGACTTGAAACTAAAATTTAAAAATGGATTAGTTTCTCCTAGAACATTTTTAAAATTTAATTAATTAATTTATTTTGCATGTGTATGAATGTACCGTCTGCATGTAGGTTTGTGCACCCATGTCGTGCAATGCTGCGGAGGTCAGAAGAGGGTGTCGGATTCCCCTTGAACTGGAGTTCTCCTGGAATTGGAGTTACAGACGGTTCTCAGTCACCATGTGGGTGCTGGGGATCGAACCCAGGTCCTCTGCAAGAGCAGTTGGCGCTCTTAACTGCTAGGCCATCTCTCCTGCCCTCTCCTAGAACATTTATCCCATTATTGAGCATGTGGGCAATTCTTTCCAGGCCAGTTGGTATTGTAACTCACAGGGTTCACAACTGGTTATAATTGATGATTACTTTTCTCTTCTGGTAACATGCATAAGAACTTCTAACACAACGAAAGCTAGTCAGTAGAGATGAAGATTAGAGATCAGTACCAGCTTGATTTCTCCATGTTTGCTCTACAACTCACATAGGAACTGTCCTCAGCCACAGGGTCTTACCGTCAGTTTATGAAGGATGACCAAGAGCAATGGCAATAGCCTGGTTGCTAAGCAGTCTCTGGGAGCTCCGTCAACAACTCTCAAAGAGCAAGCCCATGTCTGCCACTGGGATTTTTATACAATAGAATTTTCCTCTTCTCATGAGAAGATAACCAGGATGCCAGGTATATAATTGTTCACATCGAGTTGGCCTCAAATCTAATAAAAATGCTGTTTTCTTTATCATCCCTTTTATCCCATGTACCTATCAAATGGAGGCTATCAAGAAGAATTTCAAGTAAATGTTCTATTCTTTTCCTAATGTGAGCAAGATTCACCTGGTCTTATCATCCTGCCTCATTTACAAGTCTTGTCAGGAACAGCAGGGTCATATCCCTGCTACCACAGAAAGGAGGCTCACTACCAAATACCACACAAAGAAAGGTGTTGACCTTTGGGTGTCCTCAGGGATACTCCTCCCTGACTAATTTTTGCTACTTCCAGGTCCCTATTCAGATACTAACTTATGATTTCAGGGAGGAGATATGCCCCAAATATCTTTTGAGCCAGTATTCAAGCAATGACAGAAGAAAGGATTCAATAGAAGACCAATTCATAAATGAGCGTATTGTTTCTTCTAGGATATAGGCAACTCAAGACAGCTATCCCTTAAATAATTCCCCTGGGTGGTTACAGGCTACTGCCAAAACAAGCTTCCCATCCTAGGTAACTGGTCATCTTTATGTATTGGAGATAAGTATCTTAAGGAATTGAGAGGGGATAGTGAGGATTTTTTTTCAAGTTTTTTGACATTCTCAGGAGCTTTGGGAATGAAGTAGTCCTCATTGATCTCTCCATGAAGGAATATTAGGACTCAACTCAAAGTTTTCATGTATATAATCACAATTTGCTCTTCATAGTAGGAAAGGTCATGTCCAACCCAATTGAAAGAGCTATGTTAAATATTCATTATCAAAATATTCTGCATTTAGAATAACTAAGATACAAATAAAAAATATTCTGCATTTATTCATTTACAAATTTATTGAGACATTACTTATATCTACCAAGACTCATGTTGAACTTTTTATATATTCCTGGAACACTATGTAAACAATAATGTCTTGAACTTATGTTTTATTTGCTTCAGCCACCAAAATACTGAGACTCCTGTCATGCCTAAAACACTGTGTGAGCTGCTATGCTGCACTTCGTTGTGTTCTTTATTAAATTTTTGTATATTTCATACAGAACATCTTAATCATCTTTATACCCTCTTCCCAATTGGCACTGTCCATAGCGCCCTCCCACACACTGGATTTCATGCATTCTGTCATTTATGTTAAGGACTAGTTTGTCACGTTAGTGCTCCCTGTTGTCTCTCAGTGCAAGTTCATCCGCTGGGGTCTAGACAGTCTATCTCTAGAGGCTCTCCCTTAGAGAATATCAGCTCTTCCTCACCCAGCTTCCCAATATTTCTTCCACTACGATTGGGGCCTACTGCCCATTTCCACAGTTCTGAGCTGTTTTATTTTTTTGTTGGAGTTTGCATGAGCCTTGTGTAGACTGTCAAAATTGTTGCAAGTTCATATGAGTAAGGTCTCAGGAGCCTATAAGACTCTATTTCTGTATGATCTTGAACCTCTTTTCTTGTCTCTTAAAATCTTTCCATGCCTTCTTCCCAAGTTTTGCTGCTGCGAGTTGTGAGATGCATTCATATTCTCCCTACCCCTGATCTACTATGTTGCATGAGCCTTAGGTGTAGAGAGTCAATTGTAGATGTGTCATTTAGGGTTGGGCATTTCACAGACATTTAATCATTGTGTATGAGCAGTTGTGGAATTCTGTAATAGTCTTCACCTATTGCAAAAGAAGCTTCTTTGATGAATGGCAACTAGTATATTTGTCTGTAAATATGATACATATTTAGTACAGAGCAAAAAGTTACATTTGTCTAGGGATGTGACAGCCTTGCAGTTTTTTCTAAGATCTATGGCATCTCCATCCATGTGTATTTGACTATGTTCTTGGTAGAAATTTTTTCCTTTTCTTTTTTTGATTTTTACAATTTTGATTTATTTTTTAATATATATTTTGTACAAGATTATCAAATCTAGACCTGTGTTCCCCACCCTATGCCCCCACCCTACCAGAGCTAATGTATTCTGCCAAACATGCTTTTCATCTTTTTTTCAGTCTTTCTCGATATTCTCCATGTGGAAGTTGAGGGTTTTGAGCAGAAGTTCACTGTTTCAGTCAGTTCTTTGATGCAGTCCTTTCTGTTGTTGTTGTTGTTTCCAATATGCATCACTCCCAAGTGCTTGGACAAATGCTCAAGGGGCCATGCACAAGAAATACTTACAACTATGTAATTGGTACTAGCATCCACAGATGAGGGATACCATTCATTGTTTGTTTTTCTGAACTGTGTTACTTCACTCAGCATGATGTCTTCTAGCTCCAGCCATTTTCCTGCAAAGTTCATGATGTCATCTTTCTTTACTGCTGCATAGAACTCCATTGTGTAGATGTACCACATTTTCTCTATCCACTCATCAGTTGAGGAGCATTTGGATTGGTTCCAGCTCCTTGCTATTTTGAAGAGAGTTGAAATAAACATGGCCGTGCATGTATCTCTGCAGTGGGGTGAGTCTTCGGGGTACATGCCTAGGAGTGGTATGGCTGGGTCGGGTGGTAAATTGATTCCAAGTCTTCCAAGGGTTCTCTACACTGCTTTCCATAGTGGCTGCATGAGTTAACATTCCCACCAGCAGTGGATGAGTGTTCTCCTTTCCCCACAACCTCTCCAGCACTTGGTATCATATGTTTTCTTGATCGTAGCCAGTCGTATTGGAGTAAGATGATATCTTAAAGTGGTTTTGATTTGCATTTCCTTAATGATTAGTGATGTTGAACACTTCTTAAGGTGTTTCTCAGCCATCTCTCCTTCCTCACTTGTGAAGTCTCTGTTCAGCTTTTTGCTCCATCTATTGAGTGGGTCATTTGTTTTCTTTCTTCTTTGTTTTTTGAGTAGTTTATATATTCTGGAAATCAATGCTTTGTCAGATGTTTCTGTGGTGAATGTTTCCTCCCATTCTGTGGGATTTCTCTTCACTTTCTTGATTGTTTCTTTTAATGTACAGAAATGAGGTCCCATTTGTCAATTGTCAACCTTAATTCTTGTGCAGATGCTGTCTGATTTAGGAATTCTTTTCCTACGCCTATGTCCTGTAGTCTGCTGCCAACTTTTTCTTCTATCACCTTCAGAGTTTGGGGTTTCATGTTGAGGTCTTTAATCAATCTGGAATTGACTTTTGTACAGGGCAAGTGGTAGGGGTTTAATTTCATTCTTCTTCAAGTGGTGATCCAGTTTTGCCAACACCACTTGCTGAAGATGCCATCTTTTCTTCATTGTGTCTTCTTGGCCCCCTTGTCAAATATGAGATGGCTGAAATTCTATGTGTTCAAGTTTGGATCTATGGTTTTGTTCCATTGGTCAACAGGTCTGTTTTTGTGCCAGTTCCAGGCTGTTTTTATGACTATAGCCCTGTAGTATCATTTGAAGCCTGGTATAGAGATCCCCCTGTGTAGCTCTTTTCACTCAGGGTTGTTTTGGCTATTCGCGGTCTTTTGTTTTTCCAAATGAATTTAAGGACTTTTTTCCCCAAACCTGTGAAGAAACTCTTGGGGACTTTGATTGGGATTGCGTTAAATCTATACAAGAGTTTGGGTAGAATGGACATTTTTACAATCGTAATTTTCCAAATCCATGAGCATGTGAGGTTTTTCCATCTTCTGATGTCTTCTTCCATTTCTTTAAGGGTTTAAAATTTTTGTTGTAGAGATCTTTGATGTCTTTGCTTAGGTTTGTTCCTGGGTATTTTATTGTTTTTGAGGCTTTTGTGAGTGGGATGGTATCCTTGAATTCTTTCTCCAGTTGCTTGTTGTTGGTGTAAAGAAAAGCCACTGATTTTTTAAGGTTAATTTTGTATCCTGCCACTTTGCTGTAGCTGTTAATCATTTCTAGGAGTTCTCTGGTGGAGATTTTAGCATCCCTTAAATAAACAATCATATCATCAGAGGATAGGGATAGCTTGACTTCCTCTTTTCCAATTAGTACTCCTTTAGTTTACTTTTCTTGCCTTATTGCCCTAGCAAGTGTTTCATGCACTATATTGAAGAGGAGTGGTGAGGGCTGGAGAGATAGCCTAGTGGTTAAGAGCACCGACGCTCTTGCAGAGGACCCGGGTTCGATCCCCAGCACCCACATGGCGGCTAAGAACCATCTGTAACTCCAATTCCAGGAGAACTCCAGTTCCAGGGGAATCCAAGACCTTCTTCTGACCTCCGTGGCATTGCACGACACGGGTGCACAGACCTGCATGCAGACAGTACATTCATACACATACAAAAATAAATAATAAAAAAAATTAAAAAGAAGAGGAGTGGTGATAGCGGAAAGCTTTGTCAAGTTCCTACCTTTAAAGGGAATGTTTCTGTGGTTTCCCCATTTAGGATGATATTGGCTGTGGGTTTCCTGTATTTGCCTTTGATTACATTGAGGAACGATCCCTCCAATCTAATTCCTTCTAGGACTTTAAGCATGAAGGGATGCTGGATTTTGTCAAAGGCTTTTTCAGCATCAATTGAGATGATGGTGTGTTTTTTGTCTTTCATTCCATTTATGTGTTTGATGATGTTTATTGATTTTCGTATGTTGAACCATCCCTGCATCTCTGGTATGAATCCATGTTGGTCATGATGGAGGATCTTCCTGATGTGGGTCTGTATGCCATTTGCCAGTATCCTGTTTAGAATTTTGGCATCTGTGTTCATTAGGGAGATGGGTCTATAGTACTCCTTTTAAGTTGTATCTTTGACTGGTTTGGGTAATAGAGTGATGTTGGCTTCATAGAAGGAATTTGGGAGAATTCCTTCTGTTTGTATCCTTCTAAACAATTTCAGTAATAATAGTTTTAGGACTTTTTGAAATGTTTTATAGAATTCTGCCGGGAAACCGACTGGGCCTGGGCTTTTTCTAGTTGGGAGGTTTCTTATTACATCTTCAATTTCTTCATAAATTATAGGTCTTTTTAAGCTGCCAATCTCTTCTTGGTTGAGCTTTGGTGATTCCCAGGATTTCAGATATTCATCCATTTCTTCTAAGTTTTCAAACTTGTTAGAGTATAAGTTTTTGAAGTATTCCCATATGATTTTCTGGATCTTTTCATTGTCTGTTGTGATATTTCCCTTTTCATCCCAGATTGTATTGATTTGGAGTTGTTCCTTCTTTCTGTTGGTTAACTGGGCTAGAGGTGTCTATCTTGTTTATGCTTTCAAAGAACCAAATTTTGGATTCATTGATTTTTTTTTTGTATTGTTTTCTTTGTTTCTATTTCATTGATTTCTGCTCTGATTTTTATTATTTCTTCCTGTCTGTTGCGTTTAGGGTTCATCTGTTGTTGCCTCTCAAGTGCTTTTAGCTGTAGTGTTAGATCATTCACTTGTGCTCTGCTCTTTTTTTTTTAATGTAGGCACCCAGGGCTATAAACTTCCCTCTTAGGACTGCTTTTAAGGTATCCCATAGGTTTTGTTGTTGTATTGTTATTGTCATTCAGTTCCAGGAATGTTTTTATTTCTTTCTTTATCTCTTCCTTGACCCATTCATTATTCATGAGTGTGTTGTTTAGTCTCCATGTATTCTTGTAGGCAGTAGGGCTTATCCTGGTGTTGATGTTGATCTTTATTGCACTATGGTCTGATAGAATGCATGGAATTATTTCAATCTTTTTGTATTTGTGAAGGTTTCTTCTGTGTCCCAGTACATGGTTGATTTTGGAGAATGTTACATGGGGTGCTGAGTAGAAACTGTATTCTCTGTTATTAGGGTGGAATATTCGGTAGAGGTCTACGAGGTCCATTTGGTGTATCATATCATTCAGTTCAGATGTCTATTTATTCTTTGTCCTGTTGACCTGTCCAAAGGGCTCAGTGGGTTATTGAAGTCCCCTACTATGAGTGTACTGGGGTTAGTGTGTGACTTGTGGTCCTGGAGAATTTTCTTTATAAAGTTTGGTGCACCAGAGTTTGGTGCACATATATTTATAATTGTGAAATCTTCTTGGTGAATTGTTCCTTCGATAAAAATGTAAGCACCTTCTTTGTCTCTTCTGATTTCTTTTACTTTGAAGACTATTTTGTCTGATATTAAGATAGCAACACCTGCTTTGGTTTTGGTCCCACTTGCTTGGAATATTTTTTTCCATCCTTTCACTTTAAGGAGGTGCCTGTCCTTGAAGGTAAGATGTGTTTCTTGTGGACAGCATATTGGAGGGTTCTGTTTCTTTATCCAATCTCCCAATCTATGTCTTTTTATTGGGGAATTTAGTCCATTAATATTTAAGGTTATGACTGTGTTGCTTCCTTTTGCTTTATAATCCATTTGCAGTTTTGGTTTAGGTTTTTGCTTCTGCAGTTATGTTTTTATTGATTTCTCTTTCTCTGTGCCTGGGGATGGTTGCTCCTTTCTTCTGTCCTTTGAATTGCTTCAAGTATTCTCTGAAGGGTTGGTTTTCCAGACATGTATTCTTTCATCTTGTTTATGTCAGGGAAGGTTTTTCTGTCTCCAACTATAATCAACATTTTTGCTGGGTATAGTAACCTGGGTTGGCATCTATTGTCCTTTAACACGGGGAATGCTTTCTTCCACATTCGTCTTTCTTTCATAATTTGTACTAAGAAATCAGTTGTAATTCTGATAGGTTTCCTCTTGTAGGTCACTTGTTCTTTTTCTCTTGTGGCTTTAAGGATTTTGTCTTTGTTTTGGGTATCTAGCATTTTAAATATAATGTGGCATGAAGAGTTTCTCTTCTGATCTTGTCTGTTTGTAGTTCTATGTGCTTCTTGTATTTGTATTGGTTTGTCTTTTTTTAGTTTGGGAAAGTTTTCATCTATTATTCCGTTGAAGATCTGATCAATACCATTCTCCTGGGATTCTTCTCCTTCCTCTATCCCTATGATGCGGAGGTTTGATCTTTTCATAGTGTCCCACAGTTCCTGGTTGTTCCACTTTTCTGTATTTTTAAATTTTTCATAATCTTTACTTGAGGCTTTTAGTTGTTCTGTGTTATCTTCCAGGTCTGATATTCTTTGTTCTGCATCCTTCATTCTGCTTGAGGCTTTTTCTATTGCTTTCCTCTTGATTAGATGCGTGTTTGTTTTCCTTTTTCATTTCCTCTTCTGATTTCTTTTGTATTTCCACTTCCTTTTGGAGCTTCTGAATACCTTCCTGTAGCTCTTTGCTTCTCTGGTTGGTTTCCTTATCTTTTTCAGCATGGGATCTTTTCAGTGTTTCCACTTCCTTCTTGAGTTCTTCATTCTCTTTTCTTAATACTTTGATTTGCTCTTTATAATCTTGCATTTCCTTAAGTATGTTCATGATTGTGTTTCTGATATCTGTGTCTTGGGCCATCCCCAGGGGGATCCCACTGTAGGAACCTTCCACAAGGTTGGTAGAACTTGGTGTGGGATTATCCAGCACCTTTCCCATATTGTCTCTTCTTCGTGTTCCCAGCATATGGGCTTCTCCTTGCCTGTATTCCTATGTGAGTCCCAAATGCCTCTTCACTGTGTTGAAGGCTTGCTTTGCTTGCCTCCTTTAGATGCCTTCATAATCCCAGTTGGTTGGGAGCAGGTGCTCTTTAGCCCACGCCCTGGTACCTGTGCTTCAGGAGGTCTTGGGAGATCACCAATCCATAGAAATTTCTTACCAAGAACATTTTCAGAGGGAAGCAAGAACACACCTCAGATAACTGTGCACCCAGTACATATCTGAGCATTGGCTATTTTTCCTGAATGTTTATCTTTTTTTATACATTCTTCACAAAAGATGTCATTTCAAACAAGGATAACTCTAATTCAATCTAAGCCTGAATGTTTATCTTAACTGCCTAAGATGTAGATATTATTACACCATTTCATATAAACTCAACCTGGAAAATGTGTACTTCTTTCTCCATGGACTTGATGCTTCTCAAGTTTGAATCTTCATCAGTCCCTCTGACAGTAGAGGACAGAGAACATAGACCCCCCCTCAATTCCCATGGTTCCAACACTGATATTGCTAATGACAGAGGACAGAGAACATGGACCCCAAGCCCTGGTGTTCCAACATCACTACCATTCATGGCAGAGGTCAGAACATGGACCCCAAATCCCAGGGTTCCAACACTGATACTGCTTATGACAGAGGACAGAGAACATGGACCCAAGTCTTGGGGTTCCAACATCAGTATTTCTGATAATACAGGACAAATCACATGTACCCATATATCCCAGGATTTGAAAATCGGCACTTCTGATAGCAAAGGACAGGGAACATGTACCCTGAAGCCCAAAGTTCTTACAATGATATCTCTAGAGGCAATGGACAGCCATGGACCCAGAGATATAGGGCTTAAAACACCCTCAAAAGGCCCTTGCCTCCAACCGCAAACCATAACCAATACCATTGTTACACCCCCCACATAGTCGAGGTTAAACCCCACAAGGTCCCCAGATCTTCAAGCTAACCAGCTATAGTAAATCCTGTAAACGTGTGAGCCATGTCACAACTCTGGACTTCTGACCTCCCCGTTCATTCTGCTCAGATACTACCTACTTAGTTCAGTACCTCAAGCCCTATACCTCTTTCCCTGACACTCTAGGTTCAACTATGATCACTGAGTAAATACTTTAGAGAGTTTGGGCTATAATTATCATCATCATCATTATTATCATCATCATCATCATCATTATCGTCGCTGTCATCATTACCATCCAAGATTATGGTTAGCAATAAAAAATGATGGTTATAATTGTATTAGGCAACAGACAATTTAAAACAAAACTGTCAAAATAAACAGTATTAACCAATGCTAAAATGTTCCATTCACTGGAAAGGATGTGATCAGTATGGATCCTTTTTCACATAATGGCCTCCAGATTCAGGAAGCAAACATTGACACAACTGAAAGAAGAAGTAGTGATCTTGGGAAATTTCAAGGTACAGCCTTCTTTGGGGGATAATGACTAAGGATCACTAAAGTGAGAACAACAACAAGAAGAAAAAATCACTTATAGTAAGAGATCTTCAGACAGTGCCTTAAAAATCATTCCTCTTGGACTTTTTCCCAGAAATGCAGAGATGAATCACAAAATGATATAGACTCAGAAGAAAATACAAAACTACAAAGTTCTGAAAGGAGGAAAAAAAACTAGAAAAAGCAATTTTGCCAGTTTTACAATATTTTAAAATTGTAGCAATGGAAACCATTTAATAGTAATATGAAGACCCCAAATTAGAGAAAGGAATGGTATATTGACATTGACACGCATATGCAGTCAAAAAATTATCTTTTTCTCCTAGTGTTAATTCCTATAGAATCAATGAACTGTAATAACAAAAGTATTCTAACATCTACCATAGGATATATCCTGAGAGCACTATCAGTGGAATTCTCAAAAAGATTTCTAGTGAACAGAATGTAGGCAAAGCATTTTCACAACAAGGTTCCACTTTCACTAGAGCTGCTCACCTGGGGATGCCTCATTAATTCCAACCTACCTGTGAGTTTTGCTAAAGTGTCCCCCTGTCTTCACATTCATTTAGACAGTGTAATACTTGCCTCTTAGGCAGATATTCGTTACAAATTACCTGGATATGGTTTAAAGTACTATGCTCAGCAGATAAAGAGAATACATGATAGGGAAGTCTACAAATTATTCCCCCCTTTAATAAGCATTTTAGGGCTGCATAACTTGAGTTCTCATTCAAATTACAGCTCAGTCAAAATTCAAGTGTAGAAATGGAACTTCCTTCTTGGGGTGACAATATTACATGCTCCTGAGTTTCTGATGAACTCGAAGGGAAAAATGGAAAAGAAGTGTTAACAACTCTCCACAGAACAAACAGGAAGAATAACAATATGGAAATGTTTTTATCCTCCCAGAATTTCATTTTATTATGTGAGATGCAACACTCATTCACACAAAACTAAGACACATCAAGAGTTATTCACCAAGAAAAGTGGAGTATGAGTAAAAATTTCTGTAACAAATATATTATCACTGTACAAATCAGATTGATGCAATTCCCAATCATCTATCCAGTCTGTACACAGCTTCTGTGCAGAATCTGGCAATTTCCCTCCTCCTGGGAGAAGTCCACAGCCACACAGTTGACTCTCAACATACTCAAAAAGAAAAACAGCAGTTTGAATATATGTTCATAAACAGAGTGTTCTTGAACCAAGGAGACCAAAGAGTATAAGAGACATGTTTCTGATATATATGAGTGACTTTTTTTTCTGAGACAGGGTCTCCATGTAGCCCTAGTTATCTTGGAATGCACTCTGAAGACCAGACTGGCCTTGAACTCACAGAGATCTGCCTGCCTCTGCCTCCCAAGTGCTGGGATTAAAGATGTGTGCAAACATTCCAAGGTACCTTATTGATTTTAATTCCTTAAAAGACAGTTTCTGATACAGTCCTATTCTAGGATGCATTTCCTAACTGTGAAAATAGTATGGCATGGCTTTTTTTTCCTTTTTTGCCTTTTTGAGACAGGGTCCCCTGTATCCCTGGCTGTCCTGGAATTCACTCTGTAGACCAGGCTGGCCTTGAACTCACAGAGATCCGCCTGCCTCTGCATGATTAAAGGCATGCACCACCACGCCCGGCCTGGCATGGCTTCTTAATACTCAGCATGTATACTGTGTGTTTATAGAGTATAAGATCTGAAATTAAGAAAACAAAAAAGAATATATATTTTGAATGCTCTATATCACAAATTTATATATATTTCAAGTTGAAAGTTAACAGAAAGCTAACATTCACTTATTAAATCTAAGTATTTGCAATTCTAACTATGAATGTCCATTAAACTGTATTTTCTGCTCAGGGGTGGTGGTGTGTATCTTTAATTTCCTGACTTTGGAGGAAGAGGCAGGTGATGACTATAAGTTCAACGGCAGAATAGTTTATATAGAGAGTTTCAGGGCAGCTGGAGCGACATGGAGACCCTGTCTCAAATAAAGAATAAAGAATGTTTTCTCTGATCCAATCCAATCTGCAGTGGTTCCTTACCTGACTAATATTTAAGAAGTTCTCTCACCGGGCGTGATGGCACACGCCTTTAATCCTAGCACTTGGGAGGCAGAGGCAGCAGATCTTTGTGGGTTCAAGGCCATCCTGGTCTACAATAGTGAGTTCCAGGACAGCCTGAGCTACAGGGAGACACTGTCTCAAAAATACAAAAAAAAAAAGTTCCCTCGAGATGCCAAATCCCACTGTCTTACACATGGAAGATTTAGAACATCAGAAGGCATACATGAACGTGAATTGGAAAAGCTTTGCCTTTACCACAGCAGCAAGGAGAGAAAATTTATTTCAAGTCTGTCTTATATTTTCCATGTTACTCTTCAGTAGTTTCAAACATCAACACATAATGTCAATTGACATTCTTTTTATGAGTACATTTTGGCAAAAATAAAATTATCTAAGAAAAAATCTGAGTATGATGGTACATACTTTTAATCCCAGTACTCCAGAGAAAGAGGCAGGTGGATCTCTGTGAGTTCAAGGCCAGCTTGGTCTACATAGGATGGTCCAGTCTAGTCCAGCTGCAGCTACAGGGAAACCCTGTTTTTGTTTTTTGTTTTATTTTCTCTTTTATTTGTTTATTTTTTTAGGGATTCTACAATATAATAACACGGTTGTTTTCAGACAACATTGATAACATACAATTAGGTAATTGGTGCATTTTTTTGAAGTGAGCCAAATTATTAAACATAAGCAATGAATATAAGTAACATTCATGTAAAACCAATTTGCAAGTATCTATGTCCAAATTTTGAATAACCCAAGGTTCCCATAGTCCAGTTGGAGATGCTTGTATGCACAGGCATGTTGATCAATTACGAGTACAGTCTATATTGCTGTAGTCTCACAATTCACCCCAATCTCTCCACAGCCCTTACATTCTACCATGCCTCCTCTTCCACAATTTGTTCCCTAGGCTTTGGGAAAGGGGCACAAGTGGGTGAGAACCAAAGTCTATTTTCTCTGAAGATGTCATGTTGGACTCTAGTCTGTTCAGGTTGTTTCCCTTCATGCATTGACAGCTTATCCAGTGATACCTTTTTAGTCATACTAACAAAGCACAAGCAATTGGATGTACAGGCATTTAAGCAGTACTAATTATTATGGCAAGCTAAACTGTGAGCATAGACAGAGATGCTTGGAAGGTATGCTAATCCACAAACTGTGGTTTCTCTATAAAAGGTGACAAGTTCTTATTGTGGTTTATTACTTCTCCTAACCACTAGAGGACATAAGCTTGTGGCATCCTCTGTGAGTCCAAGGAGAGAGTTAATAGCCAATTAGATTTGGGATATATATATACACATGGCTGCCACTGTTGCACGGTATCTCCAGGCAATTGAGGTGTAGCTGATACTGATGGATGAGACTTGTTTGTCTCAAGGAAACCAATATTTTGCTGTATTGCTTTAGTGGCCTTTGGTAACACACTCTGGCATTTCAGAGGCCAGTTGTACATTACCAAGTGACGTCTCATGACATTTTTTCATGCTCCCACCAGGTCTTCGACAACAGGAACTTACTGCCTTTCTTCTTGCATATATCCTACTTATAGGCAAAAGGCCTTTATAATTTTGGAGGGGGATTGAATCCCCTAGCCAACATCTCCTAGGCAGAATAATTCATTGCTGATATCAGAGATCTCCTATACTATTATATTTTGCTTAATTACACAGCTTACAAAGACTTTACTATTGAATCTGGAAGCCCTGTTTTAAGGAAGAAAAGAAGAAGAAGAAGAAGAAGAAGAAGAAGAAGAAGAAGAAGAAGAAGAAGAACAACAACAACAACAACAACAACAACAACAAGAACAACAAGAAGCCCAAAACTGTGCTGGAAAGTGGGGGTAAGGCTGGAGACCAGGGCAGTTATACCACCAAAAAAAGCAGAAAAAGGAGAAGAAAATAAAACTGGTAGAAATATCTGAATAGTAAAAGACACTTGAAGTTGTGTCCACCTGGGAGGATAAATGAATGAATAGGTGAAGAAATTTTATTTTTGAGGGACTGGAACAAAGGTCCCACTGTAGAGTTCTGGCCATCTTTGGCTACATTTGATCTGGGTGGTTAGTTGGTGTGTTCATCCCATCATGTCCTGTTTTAAGGATATGAGTGATGAAAAGGAGGTTTCTGCTACTGACCTCTGCTTCCGTGGGGAAGCTGTACCTTCAGACACAGCACTGTCCAGTAATTATCTGCAGCTGTTTACTAATAACCATCTTAAATGGCTCTTCCTTGGTTCTGTTACTTTAAAAATGTAAAAATTAAGTCTGCTAAATGGAATGGTATACAACCTTCTAGTGAAAGAAGTCTATTAATGGAGTCCTGTTCACTAGGGACATCTTGTACTGTGGTGGCTTCTCTGTTCTGGTGTGGGGTATAAGCCTTGCTTTCCTGGTGTTGTTCACTGATTTTGGGGATAGCATTTCGTGCACTTCTCCAAAGCCATTTACTTGTCCAGTTCTTTCTGGCTACATGTGTTTCTGGTTCAAGCCAACCCATTCCTGTTCATTTAAAAAAACAACAACTTTATTTCCTTCTGAAGAATGGATTTATTCATTGCTGGAAGAAGAATGTCATTTTTAGTTATTAAAGTGGACTCATGAAGTTTTAAAGGTATTACTGTTGGGTTTACTAAATTGCTACTCAGACTAGCAGGGCGAAACTTATGAAATTTATTTAATAAAACATTGGAGATCTTTATGTTCTATATGGAAAAAAATATGTGCATGGCCCCTGCTTGATAGCCTTTGACAGAGATTGACAATAAATGTAAGCATTTACAAAGTATAATAGTTCTAGGAGGAAAGTGAAAACATGTAACCCAGATTCTCTAGCTCTTAAATGATCAAATGGATTCTCTTCAGCTTATGGGCTCAGTAATATTTCTTTTTATTTTTTGGTCTTTTTCGAGACAGGGTATCCCTGTAGCCCCAGCTGTCCTGGAACTCTCTCTGTAGACCAGGCTGGCCTTGAACTCACAAAGATCTGCCTGCCCCTGCCTCCCAAGTGCTGAGTAATATAATTTCAAATGGATTTCTTCCTTTTGAGAGTTCTCCTGGTAGTCTTTGCAGGTGTATTTGCATAAAACATATGTCATATTTGGGGAGATGGCATATGAGACACTGTCAGATTATGCTGAGTCTGGTTCACTGTCATTGACACCTGAGCTCTTGATAATTTTTCATTACAACTATAACCAGAACTGCTCTCCTGCAGATTGGACAAAAGCTCAACCATCCTTGTATAAGAAATACTCAGAAGTGGGGCTGGGGAGATGGCTTAGCAGTTAAGAGCACTGACTGTTCTTGCAGAGGAGCGGGGTTTGATCCCCAGCACACACATGGTGGCCAAGAACTGTCTGAAACTCCAGTTCCAGGAGAACTCCAGTTCCAGGGGAATCTGACACCCTCTTCTGACCTCCACGGCACTGCACGACAAGGGTGCACAAACCTGCATGCAGACAGTACATTCATAAACATACAGAAATAAAATTTAAAAAACATTAAAAAATATCTTTAAAAAAAAAGAAATACTCAGAAGCACTCCCATAAGATAGATAGATACTGTGGTTAGACAATGTCATGACAAACTAGTTTCTTTCCCGTCATTGTTTTGATTTTGAGCATTCAAACCCTCCATCAACATACCCAAACTGCCTAAGTCTGAAAATAAATGGTAGCTTAATTCTAAAACCTGTTAAGGGATTCACAGTAAAAGAGCACAGTTGTTTTCAGGTCACAAGGAACATAACATTAATGTTGCTTAGTTTGCCTTACAACTAAGCACTTGGCACTAGCATCCACAGGTGAAGAATTCCATTCGTTGTTTGTTCTTCTGGGACTGTGATAGTTCACTCAACATAATATCTTTTAGTTCCATACATTAACCTGCAAATTTCATGATGTCATTTTTCTTCACTGCTTCATAGAACTCCATTGTACAGATGTACCACATTTTCTCTATCCACTCATCAGTTGAGGGACACATGGGTTGGTT
Source organism: Rhizomys pruinosus (assembly GCA_009823505.1). Classification (NCBI taxonomy): domain Eukaryota; kingdom Metazoa; phylum Chordata; class Mammalia; order Rodentia; family Spalacidae; genus Rhizomys; species Rhizomys pruinosus. Next base: position 2,055,106 of record VZQC01012005.1, on the reverse strand, counting down.
CCAGCTCTTTGCTATTGTGAAACGAGCTGCAGGAAACATGGCTGTACATGCATTTCTGTGGTAGGATGTGCCTTGTGGATATATACCCAGAAGTGGTATGGATGGGTCAGGTTCTATATGGAAAAAAAATCGTGTGCATTGGTCCTCCTTTGTTAATAGCTTTTGACAATGATTCAAAATAAATGCAAGCAAGCACAAAGTATAATAGGACTAGGAGGAAAAAGAAAACATATAACCCAGATTCTCTAGCAAAACATGACCAGATGGATTCTCTTCAGCATATGGACTCATTAATACCATTTCTTTTTTTTTTTTTTTTTG
>VZQC01012005.1:2022097-2053294 GCA_009823505.1 Rhizomys pruinosus | reverse complement strand
AAAAAAAATCAACAACTTTATTTCCTTCTGAAGAATGGATTTATTCATTGCTGGAAGAAGAATGTCATTTTTAGTTATTAAAGTGGACTCATGAAGTTTTAAAGGTATTACTGTTGGGTTTACTAAATTGCTACTCAGACTAGCAGGGCGAAACTTATGAAATTTATTTAATAAAAAATTGGAGATCTTTATGTTCTATATGGAAAAAAATATGTGCATGGCCCCTCCTTGATAGCCTTTGACAGAGATTGACAATAAATGTAAGCATTTACAAAGTATAATAGTTCTAGGAGGAAAGTGAAAACATGTAACCCAGATTCTCTAGCTCTTAAATGATCAAATGGATTCTCTTCAGCTTATGGGCTCAGTAATATTTCTTTTTATTTTTTGGTCTTTTTCGAGACAGGGTATCCCTGTAGCCCCAGCTGTCCTGGAACTCTCTCTGTAGACCAGGCTGGCCTTGAACTCACAAAGATCTGCCTGCCTCTGCCTCCCAAGTGCTGAGTAATATAATTTCAAATGGATATCTTCCTTTTGAGAGTTCTCCTGGTAGTCTCTGCAGGTGTATTTGCAGAAAACATGTGCCATATTTGGGGAGATGCCATATGAGACACTGTCAGATTATGTTGAGTCTGGTTCACTGTCACTGTCACCTGAGCTCTTGATAATTTTTCATTACAACTATAACCAGAACTGCTCTGCTGCAGATTGGACAAAAGCTCAACCAGGCTTGTATAAGAAATACTCAGAAGCATGGCTGGGGAGATGGCTTAGCAGTTAAGAGCACCGACTGCTCCTGCAGAGGACCAGGGTTCGATCCCCAGCACCCACATGGCAGCCAAGAACTGTCTGAAACTCCAATTCCAGGAGAACTCCAGTTCCAGGGGAATCTGACACCCTCTTCTGACCTCTGCGGCATTGCACGGCATGGGTGCACAAACCTGCATGCAGAGAGTACATTCATAAATGTACAGAAATAAAATTTTAAAAACATTAAAAAATATCTTTAAAAAAAAGAAATACTCAGAAGCACTCCCATAAGATAGATAGATTCAAACCCTCCATCAACATACCCACACTGCCTAAGTCTGAAAATAAATGGTAGCTTAATTCTAGAACCTGTTAAAGGATTCACAATAAAAGAGCACAGTTGTTTTCAGGTCACGAGGAACATAACATTAATGTTGCTTAGTTTGCCTTACAACTAAGTACTTGGCACTAGCATCCACAGGTGAATTCCATTCATTGTTTGTTCTTCTGGGACTGTGATAGTTCACTCAACATAATATCTTTTAGTTCCATACATTAACCTGCAAATTTCATGATGTCATTTTTCTTCACTGCTGCATAGAACTCCATTGTGAAGATGTACCACATTTTCTCTATCCACTCATCAGTTGAGGGACACATGGGTTGGTTCCAGCTCTTTGCTATTGTGAAACGAGCTGCAGGAAACATGGCTGTGCATGCATTTCTGTGGTAGGATGTGTCTTGTTGATATATACCCAGAAGTGGTATGGATGGGTGAGATTCTATATGGAAAAAAAAATTGTGTGCATTGGTCCTCCTTTGTTAATAGCTTTTGACAATGATTCAAAATAAATGCAAGCAAGCACAAAATGTAATAAGACTAGGAGGAAAAAGAAAATATATAACTCAGATTCTCTAGCAAATATGACCAGATGGATTTTCTTCAGCATCTGGGCTCATTAATACCATTTCTTTCTTTTTTTTTTTTTTTTCTTTTCGAGACAGGGTGTCTCTGTAGTCCCAGCTGTCCTGGAACTCACTTTGTAGACGAGGCTGGCCTTGAAGTCACAAAGATCTGCCTGCCTCTGCCTCCCAAGTGCTAGGATTAAAGGCGTGTGCCACCATGCCCAGCACAGTAATACCATTATGTTCTATATGGAAAAAAAAATATGTGCATGGGTCCTCCTTTCTTGATAGCCTTTGACAAAGATTGACAATAAATGCAAGCATTTACAAAGTATAATAGTACTAGGAGGAAAGTGAAAACATGTAACCCAGATTCTCTAGCCCTAAAATGATCAAATGGATTCTCTTTAGCTTATGGGCTCAGTAAAATTTTTTTTTTTTGGTCTTTTTCGAGACAGGGTATCCCTGTAGCCCCAGCTATCCTGGAACTCGCTCTGTAGACCAGGCTGGCCTTGAACTCACAAAGATCGCCTGTCTCTGCCTCCCAAGTGCTAGGATTAAAGGTGTGCACCCCCATGCCTGGCACAGTTACACCATTTCAAGTGGATATCTTCCATTTGAGAGTTCTTCTGGTAGTCTTTGCAGGTGTATTTGTATTCCTAACCATATGCCGTATTTGGGGAGATGACATATGAGACACTGTCAGATTACGCTCTCTGGTTCATTGTCATTGTCAACTGTGCTCTTGATAATTTTTCAGTATATCTATAAGCAGAACTCCTCTCCTGCAGTTTCAGCCTTTCATGAGCTAGGAACAGGTAGAGAGAGTATAGTTTCTTTGCCAACAGCTACTGCTACATTGCTGATCCATGGAAATTGAAGTGGACCTAATTGTCCTGGGCCACGTTGCTGAAGCTTCACAGCATCTTGGCCTGGCTGCCCAGTAGCAGCAGGTGAGGATCACTACCAGGAGCCACAGGCTGCCCATACCCAGTGCCCATAAATGCACTCTGCTAACCTCCTTTGGCCCACAGACACACATTGGCAGGCACCGTTTTTTAAATGCAAGATAAAAGTACCACTACTGCACCAATATTGATAACGTCCCAGCCAGTGGCTGTTCATGAGGATTTGCAATGGGTTCGTACCATCGTTAGTTTTCTCCTTTAGCAGTTGTGTAGTGTCCTCTACTACCCTAAGAGCTGGTCTTCAGGGATTAGGCTTCCATGTCCCTTCCATCATGATTGCTTTTTTCAAAATGTGATCTGTCTCTCAAAACAGGGTCTTACATTCAAGTGCTGAGAGGGATCAAGGGCTGTGGAATAGCCTCTGTTATTTTGGGAGTCTCTTAGACTACCCTGAAAAACAGCTCAGTGCCTGCATAGCATTGTGTTTTCCTCATATAGCATTCAGCTATATATGCACTTATTCATTTAATGTATGTTTATTTTTCTAGTAGTACTTTGAGCTAATTCATTTTTATCTTTGGTTTTTCATACCATCTGAGAATTATTCATCTCTACCATCATTTCCTTTATAACCTTCCTTTCTACCTCCTAAATTAAAGTACCCTACCTTCCCCCATTCCCTGCCTAATACCTGTCTCCTACTATACCCGTATCTACCTTCCCCCATTCCCTACTTAATACCTGTCTCCTACTATACCCCAATCTACCTTCCCCCATTCCCTACTTAATACCTATCTCCTACTATACCTCTATCTACCTTCCCCCATTCCCTACTTAATACCTGTCTGCTACTATACCCCTATTTACCTTCCCCCATTCCCTGCCTCATAGCTGTCTCCTACTATACCCCTATCTACCTTCCCCCATTCCCTACTTAATACCTGTCTCCTACTATACCTCTCTCTACCTTCCCCCATTCCCTGCTTAATACCTGTCTCCTACTATACCCGTATCTACCTTCCCCCATTCCCTAATTAATACCTGTCTCTTACTATACTCCTATTTACCTTCCCCCATTCCCCGCCTAATACCTGTCTCCTACTATAACCCTATCTACCTTCTCCCATTCCCTGCTTAATAACTGTCTCCTACTATACCCATATCTACCTTCCCCCATTCCCTACTTAATACCTGTCTCCTACTATACCGCTGTCTACCTTCCCCCATTCCCTACTTAATACCTGTCTCCTACTATACCCCTATCTACCTTCCCCCATTCCCTGCCTAATACCTGTCTCCTACTATACCCCTATCTACCTTCCCCCATTTCCTACCTAATACCTGTCTCCTATTATACGCCTATCTAACTTCCCCAATTCCCTACTTAATACCTGTCTCCTACTATAACCCTATCTACCTTCCCCCATTCCCTGCTTAATACCTGTCTCCTACTATACCCCTATCTCCACCTCTTCCTCTTTATTCCCATAGGTCCTTTCCATTTTCATGGAGCCTGAGGTTACATCAGGATATACATGCAAATCAGGGGATATGGAACTAAGACTCACAAACTAAATGAGATAAAATCATATTCCACTTGAATTTCTGTGTTTTTGCTCCTACGTTTAGTACAGCAGACACCGGAGATTGAAAAATCTGTCAGCTAATGAATTAGTGTGGTCAATATAGTTGAAATGAGTGGTCTACCAAAAGCATTATACAGAGACTATGCAAATCCAATCAATAATTCCATGGCAGTTTTTCAATATAACTTGATATTTACATCCCCCTTTGTCTCTGATCCATTTCTTGCAAAGTTCATGATTTCATTATTTACCAGAGTAGACCACCAGTGTGTAAATGTACCACATTATTATAATCTATTCCTCAATTCAGGAACCAGTAGGCTGTTTCCCATTCTTCACTTGTGCAAAGAACAGCAACAAACATTACTGTGCAAGTATCTCTGTACTAAGATGAGTCCCTTGGGTATACCAAGGAGTGGTAGGTTACCAGATCATATGTTAGATTTCTTTTTTTTAAGAGTTCTCCAGTTGGATTGTCGGCTTGTGCAGCTGTGGAGGGCAAACATAACCAGCCAGCCTGAACAGAGGTGGGCCTGTTGCCTCTGGATGACTTGGATGCATACAGATTGGTTGCTTAGACTAGACCAGCTGAAGCACAGGGTGTGGCCAGGCGGGTCAGCTAGGTGGGTTGTTGTATCCCTCAATTTTTGGCTTTATTAGGAAGAACCTGTTTCAAAAAGACAACAAGCAAACAAACAAACAAACAAAACTAACCTTTGACCATTGGAAGTTTCTGGAATACTTGTCAAATACGTTGTGTCTGCATGTTCTTTAAATTATATGTAAGTCCCTTTTTCTCTTCCATTCATCTTTATAATCTTGCTTGTTCCAGAACTATTCTGTATTTATTACTAAGGTCTGGAGACTACAACTTGAAGTCAAGCATTCTGCTAAATCTTACTGTATTGTTTTTGTTACAGATGATTCTCAGCCATCATGTGGGAGCTGGGGATCAAACCTGGGTCCTCTGCAAGAGTAGTTGGTGCTCCTAACTGCGAGGCCATCTCTCCTGCACCGAAATAATGCATTTATAGGATTGGAAGAGATATAGTAAAGTGAATTTGTTAAGAATATTTATGCATTAAAACTGAGGAAGAAATAAGAGTTTGAAGATGTGTCTAAATGAGGAAGATTCATCAAAACCAAGGGAAGCCTTCATAATTTATGTTAGAGAATGTGGTTTACAAATAGGGAAGAAAATCTCATTCAAGAGAACAGAAATAATTGACAAATGCACATCATCCCAAAAGGAATATATCACACAGAACCCAGAAAACCAATAAAAGCACACTATTATTTCTTCTTAGTGAGGTAGAAACTAAGTATCATTAATCCTAATAGCCAGGAAACCAACAAAATCATATTAATACAAATTCCCTGTCAATAAAATTCTAAACTAAACAGAACTTCAAGTTCCCAATTACAAAATGAGACTAAGAGCTGACTAAGACCCAGCTCCCTGTCTCCCTTGGACCCAGGTGTGTTTTAGTCCCTCTGCCTCAGATCTCTGAAGTAGTTTTCTAACACAGACTAGCTAAACATTGTAGCATAGATTGCTACAATGTTTAGCTAGTCACTTTCAGGTGCTAGCCCCACACCTCATCTCTCCGGCCTACTGACCAACTGGACCAATCTGTTCCACCAGGACTCTGGTAAGTCATATCTTGCCTACCATGTCTGTGTCTCTTTTCCCTTCTGCTTGCCTGCCCCCATGCTGCCCCCTACCAGCCTTTGACCTAGGTTGTCTCTGATTCCTGCTTCAGATCTCTGGACTAGCTTCCTGACACTGACTACCTTCCTAATACAGACTACCTGGCTCATCATCTGTCTGAAACAGACCATGCCTCCTATTCATGTAACAAGTTACATATGAAGGAAAACTCACCAGAAGTAGAACTGATTTTTCAATGGAAACTATGAAAGCAGAAGAGCATGGACCAAAGTATTGCCAGTTCTAAATGACCATGGATGCCAATCCAGAATAATTTATCTAACAAAGCTATCCATCATGGTCAAAGGGAAACAGAAGTATTTCCATAACATGAACATACTGAAAGAATTCACCTGTACTAAAACAATACTGCAGAGAATACTCCAATACAATGGACCGAAAAGAGGAATGAGTATACCAAAGAGGCTATAGAAAGTAAACAAAGAAATGTGTAATAACAAAAATACAAAAAAAGACCATAAAAATGAAGACATTAAAATAAGATTACCCAATACATATCTTTCAATAATAATACTAAATACCAGTAGCCTCAACTCCCCAGTCAAAGGAAAAGATCAGGAAAGAAAACCTGTCCTTTTTGGCCTTCAAAAAAGTCATTTCACTTTCAAAGATAGATCCCACCTAGAGTGAAAGGATGGAAAAAATAATCCAAGCAAATAGCTCTAAGAAGGAAAAATGTGCTGCAATTATAACTGAGGAGAGATAAAGAGGGGTTCTTCATTCTAATACATGCATGATACTCTGGAGCATTCAAATTCATAAAAACAGTACTCCAGGACTATAAAACACAGAGTAGTCACAAATTAGTAATAATAGGTGGATGTAATACCCCACTGTCTTCATTAGACAGGTAAATTGGACAAAGAATAAACAGAAATATATCTGAATCAATAGTCATCTTACATGAAATAGACCTAGAAGACATCTATCATATTTTACCCAAGCTACAAAGAATACACTGTCTACTGAGCAGCCCATGCAAATTTTCTATTTGCCACAGTGCGATAAAGCTTAACAGCAGGAAAAGAAGCTGTATGTGAATTCAAGAAGATAAAGCAACACACTTCTCAATGCGGAATGGATCAAAGAAGAAAGAAAGAGAGAGAGAGAGAGAGAGAGAGAGAGAGAGAGAGAGAGAGAGAGAGAGAAAGAAAGAGAAAAAGAAAGAAAGAAAGAAAGAAAGAAAGAAAAAGAAAGAAAGAAAGAAAGAAAGAAAGAAAGAAAGAAAGAAAGAAAGAAAGAAAGAAAGAAAGGTGTTACTGGAATTAATGGACATGAGAATAAAATAAAATAAAACCTCTGGGACACCTTAAAAGCAGTCCTAACAGGACTGGTATTTTTGGCTACATTAAAAACATCCAAAAGAAGGCCAGTGGTATTGTACACAACCTTAATGCAAACATTGGGAGGTAGAGACGGGCAGACCTCTGTAAGTTCAAGGTCAGGCTAGCATATAGAGTGAGTTCCAAGCCAGTGGGTGCCACAGGGATGCCCTGTCTCAAACAGACAAAACAAAACAGATTCAGAAAGAGGACATGGGAATGACTTAACAGTATAACTTAAGACTCTGGAAAGACCAGTACAAACCAAGCCCAAACCTACAAATGGAACAGAAATAAATTCAGAAAATAAAATCCAAAGGAGGAGGAAATTCTTGAAGTTATTTTTTTGAAAGACTAAACAAGGTAGAGAGACCTTTAGTCCCAGTGAATGAATGAATGAAAAAACCAAAATAAAGAAAGAAAAAGAAAGAAAGAAAAAAGAAAGAAAGAAAGGAAAAGAAAAGAAAGAGCGTGCAGAAGGAAGGAGGGAAGGAAGGAAGGAAAGAAGGAAGGAAGGAAGAGACAATCCAAGTTAACAAAATCAGAGATGAATTTTCTGATGTATTCAAGACTTGAAAGTTGGGTAAAACACTTCATTGTGCACATTTGTAAGTTTTTTCTCCAGTATGAATTCTACAATGTTTTCTAAGATGTGAATGTTGGTGAAAACACTTTTCACAGTTTTCACATTTGTAAGGTTTTTCTCCGGTATGAATTCTCTGATGTACTCTAAGAGTCAAATGCCTTGTAAAACACTTTTCACAGTTTTCACATTTCTAAGGTTTTTCTCCAGTATGAATTCTCTGATGTACTCTAAGACTTGAAATTTCGGTAAAAGCTTTTTCACAGTTTTCACATTTGTAAGTTTTTTCTCTAGTATGAATTTGCTGGTGTACTCTAAGAGTTGAAAGTTGGGCAAAGCCCTTTACACAGTTTTCACATTTGTAAGGTTTTTCTCCAGTAGGAATTCTACGATGTGCTCTAAGATTTGAAATGTGCATAAAACACTTTTCACAGTTCTCACATTTATAAGCTTTTACTCCAGTATGAATTCTATGATGTTCTCTAAGAATTGAATGCCGTGTAAAACACTTTTCACAGTTTTCACATTTGTAAGGTTTTTCTCCAGTATGAATTCTCTGATGTCATCTAAGAGTTGAAATTTTGGTAAAAGCCTTTTCACAGTTTTCACATTTGTAAGGTGTTTCTCCAGTATGAATTCTCTGATGTACTCTAAGACTTGAAATTTCAGTAAAACCCTTTTCAGTTTTCACATTTGTAAGGCTTTTCTCCATTATGAATTCTCTGATGTGCTCTAAGAGTTGAAAGTCGGGTAAAATGCTTTTCACAGTTTTCACATTTGTAAGGTTTTTCTCCAGTATGAATTCTCTGATGTCGTCTAAGAGTTGAAGTTTTAGTAAAAGCCTTTTCACAGTTTTCACATTTGTAAGGTTTTTCTCCAGTATGAATTCTATGATGTGCTCTAAGATTTGAAACATGCGTAAAACACTTTTCACAGTTCTCACATTTATAAGCTTTTACTCCAGTATGAATTCTCTGATGTACTCTAAGATTTGAAACTCGTGTAAAACAATTTTCACAGTTTTCACATTTGTAAGTCTTTTCTCCAGTATGAATTCTCGTATGTACTCTAAGACTTGAAATTTCGGTAAAAGCCTTTTCACAGTTTTTACATTTGTAAGGTTTTTCTCTAGTATGTATTCTCTGAGGTACTCTAAGACTTAAATTTTCAATAAAACCCTTTTCACAGTTTTCACGTTTGTAAGGGTTTTCTCCAGTATGAATTCTCTGATGTCTTCTAAGACTTGAAATGTTGGTAAAACCCTTTTCACAGTTTTCACATTTGTAAGATTTTTCTCCAATATGAATTTTGTTATGCCTTCTAAGTCCAGAGTTCAGAGAAAAGGACTTGTCAAAATCCTGATATTTATAGGCTTTCTCTCCACTATGAATTCCAGTATGTCTTCTAAGATATGACATCTCAGTAAACTCCTTGGCACATTCCTCATATTTGAAGCCTTTATCTTCATTAAGAGCTGTCTTATGCCTTCTTTTAGTTGAACGATTCAGGCCAGCCAAGGATGAAGAATGCATTTCCGAGGCTGAAAATAAAGATGAAAGTAAAACATTCAAAAGGAAGAAAGAAAAATAAATAGAATAAAATTTCTAGGAGACCAAATCTAAAGAATGATGGTCAATACACAGTAGATAGATAAAAATTAAACTATGAAATATATGCAAAAAATTTAAACTATTAAATATATGCAAAGGAAATCTAAGCAGAGAATGATTAAACAGTAGACAAATAATTGGTTATAAAATCATAAGGGACATATGGAAAGCTAAAATAAATAAGAACAGTGTACTTGATCCTCTACCATCAGAAAGATCTGAAAAGTATAATGGAAAAAGTTATATTGAAAGGTTTAAGGCAAAATTGTCACATCAAAGCCAAGGCAGATAAAGGCAATGATATTAAATGTCTAATCAACAAACCAAAATACCAGGAAAGAATTAAGAAATACAATTAACAAATATAAAATAAAAATTGAAATTAAAATAGAAAACCAGAAATTGTAAGCATCAAAATTGATGGACAGATAAATACATATTTAGAAAAACAATCATTGCAACAAATTGTGCACTTTAGCATTTCCATAACATATGCAGAGGAGGAGCCACATTCATACATGAGAACAGAGAAAAGATTACAAATTATAAGTGAACATGATGAGTGGACCATATCCCTTAATAATTAGCATATTAATACTAAGAGGAATGATATAAATACCAAAATACTAAAAAAACAGAAGTCCAACAAATCACATTCAATACAAGTCTCATAAGTCATATTGGGAAATGAGTATTTCCCAGTATTTCCCAATATTTCAAATGGAGATTACTGAAATGATAGATCCAAGTATCAACATATTAATAAATTAAATAATAAAATAACCTGGTAAGATCATGACTGTAGATTAGTAATATTGAAAATTCATGAGATGTAGAACCATTATATACATTTCTACAAAAGAAATTTAGGATTCCTAATTGCCTTATATAAAACCTAAATGAAAAGGAAAGTAAGATGCAACCTGATAATAAGAGTCGAACTCATTGGCCATTTTAGACAGGATGAATCTGGAGGTTATTAATAGGAGTAAGAGTATACTGGGAATGTTTTCTGGTGAAACAGACCACATCAAAACCATTTTCATGCCTTTATCCACCTTAATTTAAGACATCTTACTTGGGACTCCTTTCATTCACACAAACCTACCTGGTTCTTTGAGGACTTTCACTCCTTTCTCCACATTCCAGGGCTCCTTGCTTTGCTCCAGACAGGATACCAGGATAGGCTTAGATGTAAGAAGACCTGTGTATGAAAAGGAGTCAAATTACCCTTGTGGGATTCTTTAGAAAATAGTGGGATTTCTAAAACAATAGTGTGTTCAGTTGACAGCACATATAAAAATAGCTTCCTCTACAAATCTACAAATAATTGCCCATCTTTCATTGTCTGAAAAAAATCTTTACAGTGTACAAGTAATTTTCAGTTTTTTGCATATGCAAAGCTTCATCAGTGATTCAAATTTAATCCATGGAAATGAAACTTATGATACTGGTGACAAAATTATATACTAATGGGTGGCAGAAAATATAAGACAAAATAATGAAGATGAGCAATAGCTTTAACAAATGGAACAGTAAGGAAATGATAAAAAATCAACATGTGTTTCTCAATCTTCACACATTCTGCATATACAAGTTTCGTTCTGTTTAAGAATATAAAACTTACTCATGCAAATTTAACATGCTTATCATTTGCTGTCTATCAAAGGCTGCTAAAAATCAGTATTAAGTAATTCTGCATAAAATAATCTTCTCACCTACTGACACTAGATTGTTATAGTTCTCTAACATCATTTCTCTGTACAAAGCCCTCTGATCAGAGTCTAGACATTCCCACTCATCCTGGGAGAGTTCTATGGCCACATCCTTGAATGTCAATGGATCCTAAAATGAAAAGTGAACATTTGAACACGTGCCCTTGAGATTACTTGTCTCAAGGAAACAGACATAATTAGTAAACAAGTTCTGAAGTAAATGGAGAATTTGAATTATTCAAAGGGACATTTCTTAATGTAGTAACTCTCTATAACATACTTGCTATCTCTGCAAAAAGAACAGAATCATATCCTCCAAATTTATGTGGAAACTTTGATTTTTAGGGACAATTATAGAACATTGAACCCTCTACATAGTGATACAATTTCCCATCCTATAATTATAGCATAAAAGATCAGCTGCACACAATTTCAGATGTAAAGTAGCAATACACTCAAAGCATGTTTTTAAAATTTTCTCCACAGGCACATGAGGACCCAAGTCCATCCTCTATAGGAATGGATGATTGGCATGCTTCTACTTTCACCAGCAACATCACAAACATTCCTGATATGGCAGGTCACACATTCATTTATTAGTCATAGAAAGAGTAAGCATTTGAGGACAGAACAGAAAGATAACTATGCTATATCGGTGGTAACATATAAAGAGTTAATGCTGAGTATCATAAGAAAAGGAAAATGTCTTTGTAAATATACTCATTAGGCAAGAAAACAAATTGCTAGAAATTCAAAAGGAAGTACTTATGCCCATGCCGGTGGATGTATTTACCTGAAAAGAAGCCATTTCTTCTTCTTTCTGTTGGTTTCCTCTCCAAGCAATCTTACTTTCACAAACCTCACCTTTCTTTTGAGACTCTTTAACTTCATAGAAAATCCAATTCACCTGTCAAATTAACAATAACAACAACAAAAAAAGAACAAGCAATTCAGAAAACAGATGCGACATATTCACTGTCTCCTGTCGTACCAGATATGCAGAGAAAAAGACAAAGGGAATCTTGCATAAAAAGAGTGAGAAAAATGCAAGGTTTGGAAGAGAGGGTGAACATCTACAAATTCCATGACCTAGACTCAATAGAACAATTGAAAAATTACATTTATTTATCTACAAAGTGCCCACACTAGACCAGCCGTATCAACAAACACAACAGGGAGAATGTTACAGAATAAGACCATGTCTCAAAAACTCAAAGAAACAGACACATTAATGATGTCTACAGATGTGGAAATTAACACAAAATATACTAGCCAAGTGAAGGACCTGAGCAGCCATTCTCATAAAACAGATTTATACCAGTTCTCGCATGTAATTGGCCACATCATCACTACTGTGAGATAAAGGCCCAAAAAGAAAATAGAAAACACATTTCCATCTACTCACAAAACCTTTCTTTTATGTCAAGAACAGATCACATGTATCTGCACTCTACTGTGTTTAAATGTTTAGGTTCAGAATCTAAGATAGTAAGTTTCCTCTTACACTTCCACTTTTGAATAAATTAGTCAACAGTTATACACAGTGATGCCCACATGCTTGCATTTGCACTTTCATAAGTGGTACATGAGAAAAGTCTATGGATTATACCAGATGGTACCTACACAGTGTGTGTCCACTTCCGCACTGATACATGAGGACACAAGTCCATCTTCAGGAGGAACTGCAGAAATACTCTCAGTATTGAAGGTCATAAGTTCATGGAGAAAATTTACCTAACAAATATGATCTGGGAATAGGAAATGAAGAGAGGGCTGTGCTATAAGGGAAATATGCATTTCAATAAGTTATCTTGAGTTATCATAAGAAAAGATACCCCAAATTATGGGAAACAAAGTATTCTCATGACATTTTCCAAAATAGAGAAGAAAAGTCTTGTGAGATCCCAATATATAACATTTCTAGACAACAAATGGATTTGGCCACTAACTTGAGACATAGTCACAGGAGAACCAATCATTTCCCTCTCATTCCTTTCTCCTAAATTCTCTCTCAGGGACAATAATCTGCTCTAATCTCATCTTCTACCTGAGGACATGTTTTGAAAGGTGTCAATGAACCACATAGATCTAGCTGTTGCTACCACAGACAAGGCAAGCTACCTACCTCAGAGAGCAGGAATGACCTGACATTCCTGTTCCTGTCATAGTCGAGATTAAAGAACAATGCAATTATTCAAATTGATAATTGCCCTTTGTCTGCCAGACCAACTACCTTGCACTGAACCTCTGTGAGCTCTAGGATTTGTTTTTACTACTTTTACCTGTATGATTGATTTGCATTCGTGCATGAATGTGTACCAGGTATATTCCTGGTCAACAAGGGGCCTCAAGCAATTGGTATAAATTACTCATGGCTTTTTTGTTTTTGTTTTTAGTATTTTTGAGACAGGGTCTCGCTTTAGTTCCAGCTGGCCTGGAGCTCAATATGTAGACCAGGCTGGTCTTGAACTTGCAGAGATCCGCCTGCCTCTGCCTCCCTAGTGCTGGGATTAAAGGCGAGCACCACCACTCCTGGCTACTCCTGGCTTTAAAGGGAACACAAATAGAAGTAATCTTAAAAGAATATAATTTTCTGGGGCTGGAGAGATGGCCTAGTGGTTAAGAGTGCCAATTGCTCTTGCACAGGAACCAGGTTCGATCCCCAGCACCCACATGGCAGCTGAGAACTGTCCATAACTCCAATTCCAGGAGAACTCCAGTTCCAGGGGAATCCGACACCCTCTTCTGACCTCTGAGGCATTGCATGACATGGGTGCACAAACCTACATGCAGACAGTACATTCATACACATTAAATATATAAATAAATAAATAAATTTAATTTAAAAAACCTAGAAACTTAAAAAAAAAGAATATAATTTTCTGAAAAAAATCATTGAATTCCACACATATGAAAGATTAATTTTGTAGGGCTGGAGAGATAGCCTAGCAGTTAAGAGCACCGGCTGCTCTTGCAGAAGACTCAGTACATTCATACACATAAAATATAAATAAATAAATAAATAAATAAATAAATAAATAAATATATAAATAAATTTAATTTTTTTATTTTTTGATTTTATTTATTTCTGTATGTGTATGAATATACTGTCTGCATGTAGGTTTGTGCACCTGTGTCATGCAATGCCACAGAGATCAGAAGACGGTGGCAGATTCCCCTGGAACCGGAGTTCTCCTGGAATTGGAGTTACAGATGGTTCTCAGCCGCCATGTGGGTGCTGGGGATCGAACCCGGGTCCTCTGCAAGAGAAGTTGGTGCTCTTAACCACTAGGCTATCTCTCCAGCCCCAATAAAAACTTACAAAACAAGAATATAATTTTCTGAAAAATCATTGAATTCTACACATATGAAAGATTAATTTTGTAACTATTAATTATGCTCCACAAAAGTTGCAAAATATGAGAAATGTATGTGTACACAGGATAATACAACTGCTTTTCAGTATTTCCTCTCACTCTGGCAGGCTTTCTACACAATGGGATGCCCTAGGTGAAACTATGGATAAGAAGCAGCAGCTAAAAATCAAGTAAATCCAGACACGTAGGCAGCGCAGCACAGGCAATGACATGGCAGCAGAAAATGGATGTAAAATTTTGGGGAACCACAACGTGTTGAGAAATCCTGAGAGGACAATCAGACCTAGAGGTGATTTCACAATATATTAAGCCTACAGCAATGGAAACCACTTGGCCTGAGCATAAAGACAAACAAAGGAGACATAAATGGGAAGACAGTGGCCATGATATTCAATACTGTGTAAAGATTCCAAGGAATGCCAGGCATGGTGGTGGAGGCCTTTAATCCCAGAACACAGGAAGTAGAGGTGGGTGGATCTGAATTCAAGGCCAGCCTGTTTTACATAGTAAGTTCCAGGCTAGCTGGGGCTACAGGCAGATTTTGTGAAAACAAAACAAAACAAAACGAAAAAAAAAAAAACTCCTGAACTTTTTCACAGATACGCAGAAATGAATTCTAGAGTGATACAGAATCTGAAGGAACTCTAAAACTCTATAAAATTCTGAGAAATGAATGGTATAGGGACCTAATCACTCTCAAGCAGAATCTAGGAAATTATATTGTTCTGCTAGTACTAATTTCTGCAGAAAAGAATTGTACTGACAAACAAAATTATTCCTTTTTTATTTAATTTTATTTATTTCTGTATGCGTATGAATATACTGTCTGTAGGCAGGTCTGTGCACCCGTGTCGTGCAATGTCTCTGAGGTCAGAAGAGGGTGTCGGATTCCCCCGGATCTGGAGTTCTCCTGGAATTGGAGTTTCAGAAGGTTCTTGGCTGCCATGTGGGTGCTGGGGATCGAACCTGGGTCCTCTGCAAGAGCGGTCTGCACTCTTAACCGCTAGGCCATCTGTCGAGCCATCTCTCCAGTCCCCCTTTTTCTGGTATTTTTGAGACAGGGTCACCCTTTTAGTACCAGGTGTCCTGGAGCTTGCTCTGTAGACCAGGCTGGCCTTGAACCCAGAGAAATCCACCTACCTCTGCCTCCCAAGTGCTGGGATTAAAAGCGTGTGCCACCATGCACGGCTTTTGAGTACATTTTGGCAGCCATAAAATTGCCTTAGAAAATTAAAATGTGTGCTAGTTTGTATGACCTAGCTGGAGGAACAAGGACACATTGTCTCAAAAAGACAAAAGAAAAAAAAAAGAAATTTGAATTTAATACAGAAAACATGAAAACAAATCAAAGCATGGAATGTCATGGTCAGAAAATAGGAGAGAGACTGGATCAGGAAACAAAGAAAATGATTAAACTAAAAAATAATGATAATAATAACACCTGTTGTGTCAGTACTAGCACTTGGAAGGCAGAGGCAGGCAGATCTCTAAGAGTTCAAGACTAGCCAGAGCTACAGGTAGACCCTGTCTCAAAAAGACTAAAAACAAAACAAAACAAACAAAAGAAAACAAAAAACACAGTCCATGTTAGTAAAAAGTAAAATTGAGGCTATATTTTTATACTGATAAGAAATTCCTCTAATATATTAATCTTAATATATTCATGGTTACCCTGTCACTCTGGAGAGCATTCAAAAGAAGCTAAGTCATCATTTCTTGCACTACCAACTGAAATGACACTGCAAAGCTTTCTTGCCCTGCTCCTGAGAGCTCCCTTATTTCCATTTGAATACCTGGATTTTACTAACAATTTTCACTTCAGGGGTGACCCTCCAAGAATTCTGGCTTTGAAAGAAAAAAAAATTATTCCCTCAGGAAGTATCCCAGAAAGTCAGGCAAAATCTTGGAGCTCAATTCATCATGCACTACAGGACAGTTTTATCATTTTACTTAATTCAAACTTTTGTCTTCCATAAATCAATGTTAAAGGGGCTTTTAAGTAAAGTACCACACAATTCCTTAAAGGGGTTTGGAGAAATGGCTCAGCAGTTAAGAAAAATGACTGCTCTTGCAGAGGACCTGGGTTCAAGTCTTAGGACTCACATATTGGCTAACAAAAGACCCTAACTCCTTTTCCAGGGAATAGGAGACTGTATTCTCACCTCCATGGGCCTTGCATGACATGGGTACACTTACACACATGCAGGCCATAAACTCATACACATAAAAGAAAATTCCTTAAAAAAAAGAGTGCATAGAGGGAAAGTGAAGAATGTTTAGGATATGATTAAAAGACCAAATTTACAAATTACAGATGTAGGGGAAGGAGACGACTGCCAAGATAATAGCACAGATAATTTTTGAAGAAAATAACTGAGGAAAGTTTCCCAAATACAGGGAAAATGATACCCACCCAATAAAAGAAGTCAACGGAATACCAATGAGACAACCAGAAAAGAAACATTTATGGCATATTATAAACACTAAAAACACAGATGAAAGAAAGGTATGAAGCAGAAGGAAGGGATAAACACATCCAGATAACAGAAGAATAAACAACAACAACCATAAACTCTCATTTTTTTTTCTTTTTTTGGTCTTTTCAAGACAGGGTCTCCCTGTAGCCCCAGTTGACCTGGAACTCACTTTGTAGACCAGGCTGGCCTTGAACTCACGAAGATCCTTCTGCCTCTGCCTCCCAAGTGCTAGGATTAAAGGCAGGTGCCACCATGCCCGGCTAACCATAAACTCTTAAACAACAATAAAATAAACAATAAAAGCCAAAGAACATAAAATCAAGAAAAAAAAAACAAAAACAGAAATACATACTTTTCAAAAATAAACTCTGAGTATTAATAGTTTCAATTCCCCTAATCAAATGGCACAAAATAGAAAATTGGATAAGTAACAGGATCCATCTTAGTGCTGCCAAAACGTGGAGCAAAGCATTCCCAGTGTTAAAGGACTATAGATGCCAACCCAGGTTACTGTACCCAGCAAAAATGCCAACTATAATTGAAGGAGAGAGAAAAATCTTCCATGACATAAACAAGATGATAGAATCCATGTCTGGAAAACCAACCCTTCAGAAAATACCTGAAGCAATTCAAAGGACAGAAGAGAGGAGCAACTATCCCCAGCCACCTAGAAAATACAACTGTAATGTAATTTTATATGAAGTCCACAGAGCTTCAATAAAACATTGGCTTAAAAAAAAGGTAGACACCACCTCAGGGTGTAGATGTGGAAAAAGTATTCCATCATGGGATGAGGAAACAAGCAGGAGAAGTTATTCTAATAACAGACAAAATGGATTTGTAAGTAAATTTGGTCAAAAGAGATAAACAGGGTGACATCATCTTGCCAAAGACAGATTCACTAAATTTCAGAAAGAAATACTACTTGATAAAAAGTCACATATTAACCCTAACACATTTTAATACTCTTCTGTCACCAATAGACAAGTCATCTAAGGAAAAAAAAATAACACAGAAACACTGGATTAAAATTAAATTATACAGCAAATGAACTGACTGCACATGCAGAGAACATTCTACCCAAACACTAAAGAATACATATTCTTGCCGGTTGTGGTGGTGCACACCTTTAATCCTAACACTTGGGAGGCAGAGGCAGGGGGATCTTTGTGAGTTCAAGGCCAGCCTGGTCTACAGAGTGAGTTCGAGGAGAGCTGGGACTACAGGGAGACCTTATCTCGAAAAAACCAAAAAAAAAAAAGAATACATATTCTTTTCAACATCTCAAGGAACCACTTCAAAATATATCACAAGTTACCATATAAAACAAAACTCATTAGATATAGGAATATTGAAATTAGACTTTCTCTGTATGCATCAAAGATCACCATGTAGTAAAAAGAGTAAGCAAGGAAATAACCCATTGACAATGGGCAAAAAATTAAAATACGTAGGAATAAATGCAACCAGGAAAATGAAAGAACTCTATCCTGAAAGAGTTAAGACACTGAAGAGGGGGCTGGAGAGGTGGCTTGGTGTTTAACAGCACTTGCTGCTCTAGCAGAGGCCTCAGGTTTGAGCTCAGCACCAACATGGCAGGTAACAACCACTGGAAATTCCAGATTCAGGGGATCTGAACCCCCCTTCTGGCCTCCACTGTCATTCCACATAGCAGGAGCACTTATGTACATGATGGCAAAACACTCATAAAAACATAAAACATAAAATACAATACAATGAAATAAATATATAAAGATACTGAAAAAATGAGGAAGACACCAGAAGATGAAGACTTTCCATGATCAGGATTGGATAAAGCTGGATAGCTTTACTGTCAACTTCACACAACTAGGTTGAGGGAGCCTAACTTGGAGAGCTGCCCGAGAGATTTTCTTGATTGTTGAGTGATGTGGCAGAGGCCAGGCCAATGTAAGTGGTGTCACCCCTGGGCAAACCTGGACTAAAACAATTATGGAAGCAGGTATCACCATAATTGATTTCAGGTTTTCTGCAGAGCCATAGTCATATAAATCATATATCATTGGCATAAAACAGACATGTGATCAGTGAGATAGAATAGAGGACCTAGACATTATTCTCCACAAATATGGTAAACATTTTGTTTTTGTTTTTGTTTTTAAACTTTTTTATTTTATTTTTGTATGTGTATGAATGTACTGTCTGGATGTAGGTTTGTACGCCCATGCCGTGCAATGCCGTGGAGCTCAGAAGAGGGTCTCAGATTCCCCTGGAACTGGAGTTCTCCTGGAATTGGAGTTACAGATGGTTCTTAGCTGCCATGTGGGTGCTGGGATCAAACATGGGTCCTTTGCAAGAGCAGTCAGTGCTCTTAACCACTAGGCTATCTCTCCAGCCCCCAGCAAACATATTTTGATAAAGAGGTCAGAAACATGCAATGGACAAAGGATAGCATCTTCATTAATTGGTACTGAGAAAAATGGACATCAACATATAGAAGAACGAAAAGCATCCTTGTCTCTCACTATGTCCAAAACTCATCTGTAAGTACGTTAAGACACGATGCTGTAACACTGCTATGAGAAAAAGTAGCAGTGCTGGAGAGATGCCTCAGCAGTTAACATCACTGGCTGCTTGTGCTGAGGACATATTCTCAATTCCTAGCACCCAAATGGCACCTATCAACCATCCATAACTCCACTTCCAGGGGAATCTGAGACTCTTTGGACCTCTGTTGGCACTGTACAACATTGGTGCACTTACATACATCCAGGAAATATACTCATACATCTAAAATAAAAGTAATAAAATATTAAAAAGAAAAAAAAGGAAAATAAATCCACACACTTGAATAGGGAACTGATTTTCTGTAGCACTGTAGATAAAACTAGTAACTGACAAATGGGATGCCACCACATTAAGCATCTCTACAACCAAAGAAGCCACCAGTCCAGTAGTGAGATGGCCCACAGCATGGGAGAACATCTTTACCAGCCATACACTGGAAAGGGGATTCATGAGGAGGAAAATTTTACCCATGAATAAGCATGTAAAAACAATAATCAGTGGCAAGGAACTGGACAGGGACTGCTGGGAGCATTGGGGAGTGGTGGGTGAAATAAGGAAGGTTTGTAATGATGTATGAAACACTCAAAAGTGTAGAAGTTCCTGAGGAATTAGGGAAAGGAAAATCAAAACTACTTGAAGACTTCATCTTACCACAGTCAAAATGGCTAAGATCATGAAAGCAAATGATAGTGAATGCTGGCAAAATGCCTGGAAAGGGCAAAGCTCATTCACTGCTGGTGGGGATAAAGTAGGTAACTTCAGACTCAGTAAGGAAAGAATTCATCAAGTGGATATAACAGTTCCAAACATATGTACTACCCAATTTCACAAAATAAGTAGTACAAGATATAAAAACACAGATTAACTTTAGCAGGCTAATACTGAGAGATTTCAGTGCTCCAGTATCACCAAAGGGCACAAAAAAGCTGAACAGAGAAACACTCAAGATGACTGAAACCACAAATCTAATGGATTGAGTAGACACAGACAACTACAGAATATTGCCTCCAAAACACTGAAGAACAACATTCTTCTCATAAACTAATGGAGCCTTCTCCAAAATAGAGCAATGCTAGAAGACAAAGCATGTCTCAACCAATTTAGCAATAATGGAATAATATCTCATATTCTATTAGACCTCATCAGAACAAACCTAGATACAAACAGCAGGAGACACCACAGAAAGCACACAATCTTCTGCTGACTAATGAACTTACTAATAAATGAAAAATGATGCTTTAAAGAAATTGAGAAATTTTAAAAGTTTTAACACAATGAAAATGAACATGAAACTTAAGAAATCCTATGCATATCCGTGGCATTGCATGACACGGTGTACAGACCTGCATGCAGACAGTACACTCATACACATAAAAGAAATAGGGGCTGGAGACATGGCCTAGCAGTTAAGAGCACCAACTGCTCTTGCAGAGGACCTGGGTTCAATCTCCAGCACCCACATGGCAGGTGAGAACCATCCGGAACTCCAGTTCCAGAAGAACCCAAGATCCAGGGGAATCCAACGCCCTCTTCTGACCTCCGCGGCATTGGACGACACGGGTGCACAAACCTACATGCAGACAGTACATTCATACACATAAAATAAATAAATAAACACATAAAAGAAAATTTTTTAAAAAATAAAAAAGTAGCTGATTCTTAGGGAGGCTCAAACAAAAATTTTCATGCCTTTCCTTTCATATTTATTTTAAATAATTTTGAATTTTATGCTAGGCAGTAAGTGGCTGATTTTTCCAAACCTATTTCTATACCACAGAAAACAACCAATGAATTTGTACCTAACAATGCATAAATTTGTCCAAAATATATACTATAAAGTGGAATGCCTTAAATTTTACATTTTAAAGGAATGTGATGTGACTTTAAACAAAGAATCACTAGCTAATTTAAAGTTGTTATTTGAACCTCAGGATGTCTTAAGAGAGCAGAAGAAAATTGTTTTATAAGGCGCTCTTCCCAAGAGTGCTTCTTAGTTAAGGGAAAAGGTGCCTTGGGAAAGAAAACTGAACTCCAAATTCTTTGCAGTTTTTAGAGAGTCGTGTACTAATGAATTAAGCAAAAGTGTGATTTTTAACAAATTCAGCTTACTTTATGGCTCACTTTGTCCTCAACTTAAGGATATATAAGAGATACCTTAAGTGGATGTTACAAAGAAGTCTTTTATTAATGGATTGGGCAAATTTGGAGCAAGTTTTCAGTGTGACTATATCACACATATGCTCCAAAGAATAATAAAGGAGAAAACCCCTTTCATACTTAAAAAAGTATACTTGCAATTCTCATGAAAGCAGTTTTGCCTGGATACTAAAATAAGATAAACAACAAAAAAATTTTACAAACAAGTCTCCTGAAAAACACACAGATGCAAAACTTGTCAATGACATAATGACAAAATGAATTCAAGGCCACACTAACAACATCATTCATAATGATCAGGTAGGCTTCCTTCCAGCAAATCGGGGAAATATTAACACACAAAAAAGATTAATAAATGCAATAATGTATACAACATACAATATATAGATGAATTAAAAGACAGAAATCACAGGGCTGGAGAGATGGCCTAGCAGTTAAGAGCGCTGATCGCTCTTACAGAGGACCTGGGTTCGATCCCCAGCACCCACATGGCGGCCGAGAACCGTCTGAAACTCCAATTCCAGGAGAGCTCCAGTTCCAGGGGAATCCAACACCCTCTTCTGACCACCACAGCATTGCACGACACGGGTGCACAGACTTGCATGCAGACAGTACATTCATACACATACATAAATAAATAAAATTAATTAAAAAAATTAAAAGAAAAGACAAACCACATGATTATCTTGAAAGACAGGAAGAAACTTCAATAAAAGTCAAGATATTTTTATGATCAACATCATCAAAAGGCTAGAGATGGATGGAAAGTAACTGTAAATCATGTAAGCTATATAAGCATTCAGCCCGCATCAAACAAGTGTGTCCACTCACTTCTTTCCCATTCAAGAAGTCTTTCCTACAGCTGTAAGACAACTGCTCTTGTCTTCTGAAATAAAATAAAACACACACAGAAGTAAAAGGAGCTAAAGTATCTCTATTTACAGAAAATAAGATTCTGTATGTAAGAGACCCTAATGATTCCATCCAAAAGCTCTTAAAACTGACAAACACTTTACCAATGTGGCTGGATACAAGAGTAACACAGAGAAATCACTAGCTTTTCCATAGACCAATGCAAGCATACTGAAAAAGAAAGCAAGTAATCAGTCCTATTCACTGAAGACACAAAGAAATATAAAGCTAACACAGCATGGAAATGAACTGTACCACTGAAAACATTGAGATACCAAGTAAAAAATTTTAACTACACCAGAAGACTAAAAGATCTTCTGCACTTAAATACTGGAAGACTTAATCTTGCGAAACTGGTGATCCTAAGAAAAGCAATCTACAGATTTGATGCAATCCCAATCAAAATTCTGGATGTATTCTTCATAAATATAAAAATGCATCTTCAAAAATACTAACAAAGTTGGGAAAAAATCAAAGCAAATGTGAAAAACAATAAGGTAAGAGTTAGCAGATACCTAATTTCAAGTTGTAATAAATACAGAATAGTTATAGTACAAACGAGATCTATAATCCATGGAATAGAATAAGGAACTAGATATAATTTAAAACAAAGATGCCTCATTTTTGACAAAGATTCCAGAAACTTCCAGTGGTCAAAGGAAAAGTATCTTTAACAAATGGAGGTGGGAAAACTGCCTATCAGAATGCAGAAGAATGAAAGTCATGACTCACTGATCAGCAGTTACTCCTAACTCCTGCTGTGTGTGCTCCCAGNCAGGCCAACAAGGACTGTGAGGCCATGGGACAATGAGACCAATGGGACAAAGAGGCCTATGGGAGTATAGCAGGGAAGCTGACAAAGACTGGGTAGGTAGGGTGTTAGAGCCTTTAAACTTTATTTGTGTGTATGTGTGTCTGTGCAAAGACCCACATATGTGCAGGTGCCTGGGGAAGCCAGAAAGGGACTCAGCTCCTTTAGACATGGAGTTGCAGTGACAGGTGGATGTGAGCCACCCAATGGCGATTTGGGAACTGAATTCTCTAAGGGCAGCTATTGCTTTTAGCCACAAAGCTATCCATCCCTTCCATCCCATTAAACTTTTAGATTGGCCATGGAATTATGTGCTTCTGTTCATTGTGTAACAGTATAATAAACAAACAGGGGGAGGGGGGGCGGGAATAAAAGGCAGGGCATTTTCTTAACCATGTAAATATAGATAATGGTTTTTCTGAATAGAGCTACAGTAGCAAAGCATATAAAACCAGAATCAAGAAATGGGACAAGGCTGACCTTTGTGGCACACGCCTTTAGTCCCAGCATACAGGAGGCAGAGGCAGCCAGTTCTCTGTGAGTTCAAGACCAGACTAGTCTACATAGTGTGTTCCAGTCCAGCTAAGGAGTACACGGAGACTCTGTCTCAAAAATTAAAACAAAACAAACAAAAAACCAGAAATGGGACAAGAAAGGAAACTACTAATCAAATGGTGACACAGTCCACAGAATGGGAGAGAAATCTGCACAAATACCTTTTAGCAGAGATTTTTGATGAGAATATTCAAAGAATTCAGTCAACAACAGCAAGAAAACAAGCAACTGCTTACAGAACTATAAAGGAGGTCCTCAAAAGAAGAAATAAAAATATCTAGACACACTTTAAACACTGTTCAACATCTTAACCTACAACAGAAAATGCAGATTTAAACTTCTTTATGATTCCATCTCACCCAAATCAGAATGGCTACCATCAAGAATACCAATAACAAGCAGGGCATGGTAGTGTGCCCCTTCATTTCCAACAATAGGGAGGCAGAGGCAGGAGGATCTCTGTGAGTTCAAGGCCAGCCTGGTCTACATAGTTAGTTCCAGGATAGCTGAGGTTCCAGAGAGATGAAATAAAATAAAATACCAATAACAAAAAATTCTCATGTGAATGTGGAAAAATGGGAACTATTTTTTACAATGCATATTTTTGTGGATTTCTTATGATACATTTTAATCTTATTTAGCCCTCCCCATCTGCACCCTCTCCAGAAACCTCTTACAGGATTCTCCCTCATATATTAAAGACTCTTGAGTCAATTTTCAGCAATGGATTCAAATTTAAGTTACCTGGAAATGAGCAATGCTTGTTTGGAGAAAATAACTTTGATCATCTACATAAGGAACAAATCAGAAGGGTTATATTTATTGTAAAAGTAAATGTGACTATTGCTTGAGTACTTAAAACTGAATAGATAACATTTTTTTGAAAAAAGAATTCAATCAAATCAACCACTGAATGTGGATACATATATATGTTCATGTTTACATACAACATTGAGATCCCCAAATTAAATTATAGAAAAGTATATTTATATGACTGGGAAAAGTATTATTTCTAATCTCCTATTGAAATTTGATAAAAAGGAGACCAGTACACTATCCATTTTAGACCATTATGGGAATGTTTTGGGAAACAATATCAAAACACTTATACCAATTATATTTCTATCTCAGTGGAATGGGATATGATATTTGGTTATGGTTAACTATTCTTTGCAAATCTTTGTATTCCCACATTTGGAAACTTTTGAAGGGAAATCTCTGAGAATTTGATCGTCAGCTAAATTCTTGTTATCTTATTTACAAAGGAGTATTTGATAATGTATAGTAATATCAGACTCTTAGGTGAAGGAATATATCATTCTTTAACCATGCAGTCATCTATGAACTGGCCATAGCAGATTACTCACTAAAAACTAGTGTAGATATGGTTTCTTTTTTTATAGTAAAATTATATTTTTCTGAGATGTGGGTGTGCTAGGTGTTTTTCTTCTTGAGAAAAAATGATGAATATTGTGTATTTGAAATGAGTTTTTACTCATGTAACAATGAGGAGATTATTATAATTGGGGAAATCATTAAAGACTCCACTATTATTATTTTTGTTTATCTATTGAGCATGGTACTTTAAAACATATCCAGGTACTTTTTAGAAATCTCCTTCTAAGAGACATAGATTACACTAAATGAGTGCTTGTCATCTGTCTGGAAGAAAACAACGCAGAAATGTGAAGAGATGGAGGCAGTGTAGCATGTGTCCCAGGTAGGTTGGAACTGATCAGGTATCCCCAGGTGAGTGGTTCTAGTGCAAGGGGAACCTTGTTGTGAAAATCTTTTTTCTACATTCTTCTCAGTAGAAATAATTTTGAGAATTTCCCTGATAATAATTTCAGGATGTATCCTATTGTAGATTTTGAAAGACTTTTGTTATTCACTTCATTTAAATATGAATTAATACAATCAGAAAATAAAAGTTTGAGTCTGCATGGGGATGACCATGTCTCTATATCATTTCTTTCTCAAATTTTAGATCTTCATACTGATATTAAATCATTTTAATTGCTATAATTTTATTTATTTATTTATTTATTTATTTTTGATGTTTTTGAGACAGAGTCTCCCTGTAGCCCCAGCTGCCCTGGAATTCGCTCTGTAGATCAGGCTAGCCTTGTACTCAGAAAGATGAGCCTGCCTCTTCCTCCTGCTGGGATTAAAAGGCATGTGTCACCCTGCTCTGCTGCTATAATTTTAATATTTAGTGAAAGTGGGGAAATTTATTTATGGAGAGGTTCCCCCCCTTCAGCATTTTGGAGCATTTTCTAGGTCATTTAGATTCTATATAATTTGGGGATTAATTTCTCAATTTTTGTGGAATATTCTGAAGGATTTTGGGGGGGTCGGCTGTGATAAGGTATCTTTGTAGCACCAGCTTTCTTTGAATCTCACAGAGATCCAACTGGCTCTGCCTCCTAAGTGCGGGAATTAAAGGCATGTGCTACCACACCTAGACCAGTATGATATTTAATAAGTCTGTCTTAGAGTCAGGCTTGGTGATGCACGCCTTTAATCCTAGCACTTGGGAGGCAGAGGCAGGCAGATCTTTGTGAGTTCAAAGCCAACCTGGTCCACAGAGTAAGTTCCAGGCTAGCTGGGGCTACAGGGAGACCCTGTCTTGAAAAGAGCAAATAATAATAATAATAATAATAATAATAATAATAATAATGTTGTCTTAGAGACTGGAAGCAGCCATGGGCCATAGGGCAAAAGTTTAGAAAGAACTCAGGAACCACAGAGTACCTCCTCCCTAACCCAGCACAGCATTGCCTAAGCAAGGCTGTGCCCCATCTCTCATACCCTGGGGCATGGGGATGGCCTGGAGCCCAGCACTGAAGACATGACTCAGTGGTTAAGAGCCCCTGCTGTATTTCCAAGGACAAGGCTTCAGCTTCAAGAAACAGCACAGTGGATAACCTCCTGTTCACCAGGAATACACCTGGTACACATTCATATGTGAAGGTAAATCACTCCTACAATTAAAAGTAATAAACAAGTATTAGACCTCACAGAAGTTCAGTGTGGGGCAGCTGGTCTGGCAGACAAGGACAGTAATCAATAGCAATAATTATTTTATGACAAGAATCAATTCTGGTTCTCTGATATACGAGAATGATTCTAAGTAATAGTTAATACACAGTATATGTCAAAAAGTCCAGAATAGAGCAACGTTAATAATCTCATAAAACAAAGGATATACTTTTTAACACACATACACACACAATCATACAATCACACATATTCCATTTGCTCTAAATATATCAAAGCGTAAGATAGGTACAAATAAACTCAATATTCTATAACTTATAACAGTCAGTGTGAACGTCAAAACAACATACATTACTCGTTCTCAGGTACATCTTCTCCCAACTTTCCTATATCCTCACAGCCACAAAAACTAGTTATAATGAACATTGACTTCAAATCAATGATGGTGAAACAAAAGAAGAAATACAGATATGGACACTAAGACCTGACTGATTCTCACAGTGATTATAGGATTATTTGGGTCTACCTCCCAGTATATTCATATGAAATAGCTATAAGCATGATCACATGCTAAATAGACTTTACATAATAAATACAAATGTCATTTTACAAAAGCATGGTTCCACAAATAATTACATTTTTTCACTTTTTTTTATTCTGCCAAACGTGCTTTTCATCTCTTTCTCAGTCTTTCTCAATATTCTCCATGAGGAAGTTGACTGTTTTGAGCAGAAGTTCACTGTTTCAGTCAGTTCTTTGATGCACTCCTTTCTGTTGTTGCTGTTATTGTTGTTGTTGTTTCCAATATGCATTACGCCCAACTTTTTGGATAAAAGCTCAGGGGGCCCTACACAAGAAATACTTACAACTAGGTAATTGGCACTAGCATCCACAGATGAGGGATACCATTCGTCTATTGTTTTTCTGGGACTTTGTTACTTCACTCAGCATGATCATTTTTTCACTTTTTAAAAATTTTGAAGAGACATCCAATAATATATTCAGGAATGGTAGGTCAAATTCTTTACTGGCTATCCACTCCATGAGAGTTGTGTTGAAAGGGATCATGTGTTCTGTGTTTGTTTCCATTTATTATGCTCCTGACAATGAGCCTGGGGGGAGAAACAGTACCATTCAAAGGGCACTTAAGGGATCCAGTATATGGGCTTCAAGCCAATACTGCAAATATTAACCCTTGTGTGGTGATTTTCACATGTGAAAATATCTGAGATTCAAATTTTGCCAAGTAATTATCAGCCTAAAATTGCTAAATGATTCCCAGGGTGGGTTGGAAGATATACTTTTATCTTTAGATAATTCCTTCTAATTAAAACCAAACCATCTATATTCTTTCAATTAAAGAACACTTTAAAATGACTTGATTTAGAGCTTCTGTCATAAGAACTTCTGACAGTTCATCTCCAAGGACACAATAGGTTGCTTTGCTGCAGCAGATCTGTGACATTCACAATTCTATTTCTATAACAGATATTGATTTTTTATTATCTTGACTACAGAGCACACCAAATGAAAACATGGATGGAGGAACACATTTTTCCCTCTTCAAATAAGTACATTATTTTTTAATCTCAGCTACAACAGAAACAGGGATGTCAGGTCATTCCTGCTTTCTGAGGTAGGCTGTGTCTGTGCTGGCAACAGCTAGATCTATGTGGTATACTGACACTTTTAAAGCATGTCCTCAGGTAGAAGATGCAATTAGAGCAGATTATTGTCCCTGAGAGAGAACTTTGGACAAAGGAATGAGAGGAAAATGACTGGATCTCTGGTGAATAAGTCTCAAGTGAATGGCCAAGTCCATTTGTCATCTAGAAATGTTATATACTGTGTACTCACAAGTCTTTTCTTCTCTACTGTGGAGAATGTCATCAGAAGGGTTTGTTTCCCAAAATTTTGGGTATCTTTTCTTATGATAACTCAAGATTAATTATTTAACTAATAATATCAAATGAATATTTCCATTATAGCATAGCCATCTCTCTTCAATTTGTATTCCCCAGATCACATTTGTGAAGGTAAATTTTCTCCATGAACTTATGACTTTCAATTCTGAAAATGTTTCTGCAGTGATGGATGAATGTAAAAACCATGTTGAAGCTCAGTTCCTCCTCAAGATGGACTTGTGTCCTCATGTATCAGGGAGGAAGTGGGTATATACTGTGTAGGTTCCATGTGGGGTAATCCTTAGACTTTTCTCATGTACCAGGCTTATGAAGATGCACATGCAAGCACATGGGAATCACTGTGTATAACTGTTGATTAATTTATTCAAAAGTAGAGGTGTAAGAGGAGATAGACTATCTTAGATTCTAAAACTAAATATTTAAACACACTAGAGTGTAGAATATGTCATAGAAATGTGATTTGTTCTTAACATAAAAGAAAGGTTTTTTGAGTAGATGGAAATGTGTTTTCTATTTTCTTTCTTTGGGCCTTTATCTCACAGTAGTGATGATGTGGCCAACTACGTGTGAGAACTGGAATCAATCTGCCTTATGAGAATGGCTGCTCAGGTCCCTCCCTTGGCTAGCATATTTTGTGCTAATTTCTACAACTGTGGACATCATTAATGTCTCTGTTTCTTTGAGTTTTTGAGACATGGTCTTAACCAGGTGACTTCCTCCCAGTTGTGATTGTTGATAGGGCTGGTCTAGTGTGTGCCCTGTGCAGATAAATAAATGTGATATAACTTTCAATTGTTCTATTGGGTCTACACCATGGCATTTGTTGCTGCTCATCCTCTCTTCCACACCTTGCATTCTTCTCACTCTTCTTATGCTGTTCCCTGATTCTTAGGTAGGTGGTATATGTGACTTATCTAGAGCCAGGCCCATATCCATCACCTATTTTTCTGCAGCTATCATGCTCTGATTTCACTACTGTTCATCATAAAGACAGACTTCCCTAATTAGGGTGTAGGGGTAGCTTCCAGCATGGTTATTTGCAAAGTAGTTTCTTGTTTGATCAGTGTAGTCAAACAGCAGAGATACTTTCTACTCCTGGACCTTGGCCTCCCGAGGCTGGTTTACTAACCAGCCTTCCATTCAAAGCATTGCTGTCCCCCACCTCCCATGCAGTATTCTTTAGTCAGTGGGCAATTTCTTATTCTCCCCAACAGTCAAGTCACTACTGCACTGGTGGGAATTTCTCACTTTCGAAAGGGTTCCATCCTTTATCCTTGTTCATATTTTCCTCACACCAAACCAGCTCCTCAGTGCCCTGCCTCCATTCATTTTTTTAAAATTTTATTTATTTTTTATGTGTATGAATGTACTGTCTGCATGTAGATTTGTGCACCATGTCATGCAATGCCGAGGAGGTCAGAAGAGGGCGTCATATTCCTCAGGAACTTGAGTTACAGATGGTTCTCAGCCACGAAGTGGGTGCTGGGTATTGAACCCGGGTCCTCTGCAAGAGCAGTCAGCAGTCTTAACCGCTAGGCCATCTCTCCAGCCCATTCTTGCTTAAATCTTTCAGCGCACAACATTACTCCTCTTCTTTTTCTTTTCTTTTTGAGACAGAGTCGCCCTGTAGCCCTGGCTGCCCTGGAACTCAATCTGTAGACCATGGTGGCCTTGAACTCAAAGAGATTCACCTGCCTCTGCCTCCAAAGTGCTAGTATTGAAGGTGTGTCCTACCACAGCCAGCTAACTTTTTTTTTTGTCTTTTTGAGACAGGGTCTCCCTGTAGCTCCAGCTGTCCTGGAACTCACTCTGTAGACCAGGCTGGCCTTGAACTCACAAAGATTCACCTGCCTCTACCTCCCAAGTGCTAGGATTAAAGGTGTGTCCTACCACAGCCAGCTAACTTTTTTTGTTTTTGTCTTTTTGAGACAGGGTCTCCCTGTAGCTCCAGCTGTCCTGGAACTCACTCTGTAGACCAGGCTGGCATTGAACTCACATAGATCCCTCCTGTTTCCTGGCTTGCACATGTACTTTGTTATCCAACCTCCTTTCCACATAGATCCCTCCTGTTTCCTGGCTTGCACATGTACTTTGCTATCCAACCTCCTTTCTGCATAGATCCATCCTGTTTCCTGGCTTGCACATGTACTTTGCTATCCAACCTCCTTTCCACATAGATCCGTCCTGTTTCCTGGCTTGCACATGTACTTTGTTATCCAACCTACTTTCCACATAGATCCCTCCTGCTTCCTGGCTTGCACATGTACTTTGTTTTTTTTTTTTTTTTTTTTTTTTTTTTTTTTTTTTATTTTTTTTTTTGTTTT